>SNQJ01S0031875.1:36035-65462 GCA_010110895.2 Picea sitchensis | reverse complement strand
TTTTTTTTAATAGTATCTTTATTCTGCAAAATGGTTTCTTCCATGATTCCCCAATAGTTTAGCCAAGACCGAGCGTGTTTATGCCATCCTCGCCTGAGTCGATGGTGGTTATGACTTGATTTGGAAGCAATTTTAGGTAGCCTCTTGTCTTCCATGTTGTTTAACTTGTTCTCATATATTAGGTATCTAGTCATAGCCATGCTCTCAATGGGGGAGAGGCTTGTTTCTACGAGGAGGATGGGATATGGCGTATTTCCTTTAATTTTGAGATTATAGGTTATAAAATTCTTTTGTATTTGCTCTATCTTTCTCCAGGATTCACGAGAGATACTACAACCCCGATGATGATGATGATGATGATGATTTTCGTCGTCATCATCATCATCGTCGTCATCATCAGAGCCATCATCATCATCATCGCTCTCATCATCATAATCATCATCATCATCATTAACATTAATGTCCATTGATATATATATATATATATGTGTGTGTGTGTGTGTGTGTGTGTGTGTGTGTGTGTTTTCTAACTATTCTATGTTTTGGTCTTTTTCGTCGGAATGCAACGATATAAATTCTGCACGAAATCATAAATTTATGTTGTTTAAATTGCAATTATGAATGCATAAATGGATTAAGCGTGTCGAAAAACTCCAAAGCTAAATCTAAATATCCAACAATTTCTCACCGAATTTTGGACAAAATTAGACATAAAATATCCCCGAAAAAGGGCCAAAACGTAGACAATTAGACATAAAATATATAGAGAGAGAGAGAGACACCCATCGGGCACTTCCCCTCATTTCGATAACTTACTCATTTAAAAACTCAACATGTTACTTGCTAAACCCAATTGACAAATGTAATATATATAATATTTTGATTTAGTGGATAATAAAAACAAGTTTTAAAGATAAGAGAGTTGAGTTTTTTAATAATTATAAATTTGAATTTTTTTAAAGTGATAGTATTTTAAATTTAATATTATATTTATTTAAAAATAAATTGAAACTTAATTAATAAAACTATGAGATGCGCCTGATCGCTAGCAAACAAAAAATAATAATTTGAAAATGAAACAATAATCAAGAAATTTAATGAAAGATCAAAATTATGCTTTATATAATATTTTGATTTAGTGGATAATAAAAACAAGTTTTAAAGATAAGAGAGTTGAGTTTTTTAATAATTATAAATTTGAATTTTTAAAAGTGATAGTATTTTAAATTTAATATTATATTTATTTAAAAAAACTTGAAACTTAATTAATAAAAGTATGAGATGCGCCTCGATCGCTAGCAAACAAAAAATAATAATTTGAAAATGAAACAATAATCAAGAAATTTAATGAAAGATCAAAATTATGCTTATTTTAATTTCGAATTTGTTAAGATGCAATTATTATTTTAATTCTTAATCTGTTTAGTTTGGTAAGGTATGTAATTAATATGGAAATTTTATTTTTTATTCCTAAAATTTTAGGACTAGTCAATTAACTTAGTAATATCTTCATTAATTTGAATTTGAAAATGAAATAATAATCAAGAAATTTAATGAAAGATCAAAATTATGTTTATTTTAATTTCTAATTTGTTAAGAAGCAATTACTATTTTAATTTTTAATCTGTTTAGTTTGGTAAGGTGTGTAATTAATATGGAAATTTTATTTTTTATTTTTAAAATTTTAGTAACAATCAAGTAACTTAGTAATATCTTCATTAATTTGAAATTTGATTAATTTTTAATCTTTAATAATATTATTTAAAATTTGATATTTTTTAAATTTATTTAAGATTGGTGATTAAATTACTTTTATTAATTATAATAATAATAATCTATTTTTAAGGTTAATTATAATAATAATAATTACTTTTACTTTTTAACATTAACCTGTTTATACAGCTTAATGATTAAGAACATGTGTTTCCTCTTAAGAGGTCACAGGTTCAAATCCAGAGGGGGGTAGGGTATGTATACCTTCGTAGACTTTACCAGTCAAATCGCTGGGCGGAGGGGAACACTCTTTTCTGGTTATGCATTTCATTTTTTGTCCCCACCTTTGAACGTCCATCAGCCACGATTTTGATGAAATTCGAACGGTTTTGACACATTTAATGAAGAATATTGACCGTTTCTCAAAAAAAATTATCATATTTAACAGCGAAATTACCTCGTGACGGGCATTTGCCCGTCAAATTCTATCCCTAGTTCCCAAGTTCATTCAATTCCCGTGGAGAGTACGAAAATTCGAGGAAAAACGGAAAGCATTAATGACCGTCCTCGGTTACTGTCCAGACGGTCCCGACGAAGATAGACAAAAGAGTGTCACGAGTCCCGACGGACCCGGCGGAGATAGACCCACATGAATGACAAATGGATTGTGATCTGCATTTGAAACGAACATGAATTTTAAAATATAAAATATATAGAAGCTCATCGATTAATGATTCCATTGCAAGTTACAATGTGCAAATACACAGTGAATACATAAAAATGTAGCGCCTACTGGTCAAATAGAGAATATAGAGTAGTCAGTCAATTGCATTACAGATTCCCTATGAAAGACAAGAAAATCAATTGCCTTTTTGCTGTACTGCACATACAGAGAGATATATATATTTGTCGAAACTAGCAGTGTTCCACATTTCTTAATCGAGCCTGTCGCGTCCTTTCCGTGCTATGGAACCTGTCCCATGACGTCCTCCACGAGGCCCAACTGAACACCAGCTTGCATTGAGCAGTGAGAGGACTATAAACCCACATACACATGCCATTATCCTTCATACCAATTTCCCACTCTGCTTTGGAAAGATTTTTGCAGAGTTTTCTGTTAGAAGTTGATTGACCACAATGGGGTCTCTAGCAGTCGCTGAGTCGTCCTTGATAACCCATTTAGATGTTGAGGTAGAGGAGCCTGAGATGGTTGTACCGGCTGAACCCACTGAGGAATGCTCTCTCTTTCTATCGAATATTGATCAGGTAGTTGCTTATGTTGTGGATACTGTGTATTTTTACACACCCCAGGGAGAGGACAAGAGTGCTGCTTCTGCTGATGTAGTGGGAGAGCTGAAGGAAGCCCTTGGGAAAGTGCTGGTGCCGTACCATTTCATGGCAGGGAGGTTGAAATTGAATCTGGAGAAGGGGAGGTTGGAGATCGACTGTAACAGAGCCGGGGCTCTGTTTGCAGCAGCTAATTGTGATCTGAATTTATCTGATCTGGGTGATGTCACTTACCCAAATCCTGTTTTCAGAAACCTGGTGCTCCAAGGAGTTCATGCTAGGAAGTTTGGGGCTAATCCTCCTCTGTTGATGATGCAGGTAATTATGCTTATTTGTAGTCTGGATAAGAGTAATTCAATTGAGTAGGTTTTGTTTTCATGCATTAGTCCATTCAGACTGTTTTCTTTCTTAATCTTTTAAGGAACATGCTCCCATGCTGGTACCAGGTCTCAGGGTTAACTATCATTCCCTTGAAACTCAGGACATATGATTCCTTTGACAAACCCTTTGAAATTCATGACACTTTGACAATCTCTGAAACTCATGACACATGAGCAGCGAGATCGGAACCCAGTTGGACGGTTTAGCATTCTGTCAACCTCAACGGTGAATCACTTGTTGAATCAATGCCCCGTTGGTCATTTCCACCATATTGGGCTCTGAAACAAATCCATGACTCGTGATATATGGGCAGCAAGAATGGAACCCACTTAGCGGCTTAGCACCCTGTCAACCTTAGCAGTGAATCAACTGTTGAATCGATGCTCTGTTGTCCATTTAGACCATATTGGTGTATTGGACAGTTTTGAATCTTGATTTCATCGTGCTAGATTTGCGGTCTTATCTGTGTGCCTTGATCTGTGCAATGCATTCTTTGTTATGAACAGTTTCAAAAAGGCGAGGAGGGTGTTCTCATAACCTTGTCATTAGCATTGCAATTTGCAGGAGTGTATGTTCTGTATTTAATCCTGCTTTGATTGAATAACCTTGATCTAGTTTGGTATTCAGGATTTGGTACACTGGAAATAACGACAAAATGTTTATTTTTCACCTTTTTTTTTTTTTAAATGTTCCGAGCTCTACGAATTTTGTTAGAAGGTGCAATGCTTTCTTAGTGTAATCATTTTCGTATGTTGTATATGGCTGGGTTGATAAAATTCTCCATCCTATCATATCTTACCTAAGGTGTCTTCATGTTTGGCTGCCTGTCTATTTGTGTGAAATTTGTACTAAAAGGGATGAATGCTAGGAAATTTGGGGGTTTCCTCTGTTAAAGATGTGGCTGGTAAATTGTTTGAAATTCCTTGTAATCATTTTCTAGTTAATTCACTTAAATTCTTGGCATACACCTTAGCAATTCGTCGCACCATCATATGATGTTCTTGCTTTCTTTGTAGGACCATCATAAAAGTTATGGTATTAGTTTTTGACAATGCATCTTTCAACTTTCAATCTAACCAGTTCTAACTTCTAAAGTATCATCTGTAGAAGAAGTTTGATTTCAACTGAATAGAGCTGATTGGTGTTTTTTTATAAAGAGTTAGTTAGGGGTTTTAGTACCGTCTTTTGGGTTTGTCTAGTAGAGTTTTTTTCCCCAAGGAAAACCTTGCAGGATCCCTCCTCTTTCCCATCCCAAGGGACTCGACTGGATTTGAACTTGTGCCCTATGGCCTGCCTGTAGGCAACATGCCTTTGGCTGATGGTTCAACCAATTGAGCTAACCCTTGGGAGTATGTCTCGTAGTTATTTTATTTCAGTAATCACTATAATACCAAACACATGCACATGCGTGGTTATTTTCTAGTGAGAATCAAGGCTCAAATGCAACTCCATATTTATTAGGTGTTCACATTCTCTGTGGCTTGGGATTGTTTTTCTGGTGTAACAATGAATGGTCTCATTGATCTGGGGATTTCTTCAAATTGCTTTTTACTGGTAAAAGATGAATGATAAAAGCTCATTAGTTCACTTCACTTGTACATTTCTTGTGGAGAGGGCATGCACTATTCATATATCTCCTGATCCATATATATCTTGAGCTGAGGCATTCTTCAAATTGTCTCCTCTTTGCAAAGAGTGAATGGTAGAGGATGAATGCTAAAAGCTGATTAGTTCATTTCAGTCCTGCATGCCATGAGGAGAGGGAAAACATTAACCATATATTTCTTGGCTAATTAGAAGGTATTGGTATTGTCCACTTTGTGTATTTATCATGACATAGTTTCTAGTGTTTCTCCTTTCCAGATAAACAAGTTAAGGTTTTTGTTACACAACTTAAATTTTTTTATTTATTACCCTTTTACAAGTATGTGCTTTCTTTCTGTTGATTTTACTCAGAGTAGTTGAGCTGTTTATTTATTTTTTATTGCCAAGCAGGTAACTAGATTCAAGTGTGGCGGGGTAGTGCTGGGAATGTCTATGAACCATGCTATGTTTGATGGGGTTGGAGCAATGGAATTCATGATGAACTTCTCCTCTATAGCAAGAGGCGATGGATTGATCGCTTATCCTCTCCCAGACCGGACATGTTTCAAAGCTAGAGATATTCCAGAGATCAAATATGAGCATTTGGAGGGGCTGAAACTCAGTGATATCCCTCAGGAGATGAGAAATTCCTTCACAACTGCCGATGTAGCAAACTCAGAAATCAGCAACATCTCTCTTCCACCTGATTATAGCTATAAAGTTTTTCCTTTCAGTGGGGAGATGGTAGAGAAACTAAAGAAAAAGGCCATGGAGGATGGTACTCTGAAGAAATGTTCTTCATTTGATGCCATTGCAGCTCTTGTATGGCAGGCTCGAACCAGGGCTGTTGATATGCCTCCTGATGTACCTTCCAAGATGCTTTTTGCTGTGGATATTCGTTCAAAAATGGACCCCCCACTGCCAAAGGGCTACGCAGGTATGCATATACTCTGTAGATCATAGACTATTCAATGAATCCTGCCTTTTCTTGAGCACATTGCTACATTGATTTGTAGATTTTATACTGATCTGATGCTATAGATGGTTGCAAGCACCTAAAAGAACTGTCAATGAATAATTATGTATGGTTCCATTTGACACCAAATTCGCTTGTGGGACTTCCAAACTCAATCCAAGAAATCTACTTTTCAGTGTTTTTCCAAAGTAGTAATGAAGCCGGTTGTAGTATCATTTTTTCTTTTGAAAGTGCTTCATTACAACCGGCCAGAAGGTATTACCACCAGGCTGAAGGTGGTATTACAAGTGACCTGCCTGTGCAGGTGAAATGGCCCTTTAGGGGCAAACCAGAGATCAGAAGCAAATCACATGCACTTATGTTTGGTTAAGCTGCTGTAATCACACTTTCATTTGGCTAAGCTGCTGTGATACGAGGTACTACTCCATCAATTCACAGTATTTGCTTCTGGTCCCGACTCCTGACCACTTATTTGAGTGTTGGAAGGAATTAAAACCTTGTTGGGTTACCTATCATGCCTATGACTTCACTGCTTAACCACAACTCCATTGACAAAGAAGCCACTGTTTGGCTAAGCTGCCGTGATATGGGGTACTATTCCGTCAATACTTAGGACTATTCTGTCTCTTGGAAGGAGTTAAACCTCTTCTTTATNGGTGAAATGGCCCTTTAGGGGCAAACCAGAGATCAGAAGCAAATCACATGCACTTATGTTTGGTTAAGCTGCTGTAATCACACTTTCATTTGGCTAAGCTGCTGTGATACGAGGTACTACTCCATCAATTCACAGTATTTGCTTCTGGTCCCGACTCCTGACCACTTATTTGAGTCTTGGAAGGAATTAAAACCTTGTTGGGTTACCTATCATGCCTATGACTTCACTGCTTAACCACAACTCCATTGACAAAGAAGCCACTGTTTGGCTAAGCTGCCGTGATATGGGGTACTATTCCGTCAATACTTAGGACTATTCTGTCTCTTGGAAGGAGTTAAACCTCTTCTTTATATCTTGGAGGGAATTAGACCTCGTTGGGTAAACTGACATGCCACAGACTTCACTGCTTAACCACAAACCTTGACTTTACTGTTTAATCACAACCCCATTGACAAAGAAAAAGCCACTGTTTGAATAAGCTGCTGTGATATGAGGTGCTACTAAGTCAATACACAGGACTTGGATCGCTGCTTAATCACAACCCCGTTGACAAAGAAACCATCAATGCCCATTATGAACCATCCCATTGGATATTTTCAAATATCAATCTACCCAATTATCCATTGACAAAGAAGCCATCAATGCCCATCATAAACCATCCCATTAGATATTTTCAAATCTAAATCTACCCAATTATCCATTTACCACCAATTAAATCTACAGTCCCCCAGCCCCATGTCTGTTTTAACTTTTTGTGTAAAATATCAAACACTTCATCTATTCCTAACCGAAAAAGGAAGTTCACAAAATTAGTGGTAACTGAGTATCTTAAAACCTGTTACACTCATAGCAAAAAGAAAGAGCTAACTGTTATTTATTGCCTACTCAATGGATATTTTACCATCCAGGTCAATGGTGCACCAAGTTTAATTTATATTTGTTGAAATTTGCATCAGGGAATGGTGTTTTCAGCTCATATTGCATCGAACCAGCAGGGGCAGTGAAGGAGAGGCCGTTATCATTCTGTGTGGAGAAAGTGCAGGAAGGAGTGGCCAGAGTCACAAATGATTATGTTCGGTCATCCATGGATTTCAGTGAGACATACAAAGCCATTCCAGCATTACCAGGAGGCATATTTCTCTCTGCATGGTGGAAAATACCATTTCAGCTGGTTGATTTTGGATTTGGGAAGCCTGTATATGCTGGCCCCATTGTGAATGCCATGGTGGAGTTTGTGCTGCTTCTCTCCAATGGAAAACACGACGGTGGTCTCAACATCTACATTGCCCTCCAAAATCATCAGTTGGACAAATTTGAGCAGTTTATCTATGATATTTAAGCATTCAAATTATTTTTTTCGTCTTATGAAATAGATAGTAGAGCAATAACATCATTATGTTTGTAGTTTTATTTGTTTCAATTTTAGAATTGGTTCTTAATAGATAGTTAATAAGAAAACCTGCCTGGAGCCTCTTTCACTGTAACTACATTACCAGGAACATGCCTGGAGCCTCTTTCACTCTACTGCATTACCAGGAACATGCACAAAGGATGTGGAAATGTGTTATTACGAAGACCATGTGGAAATGTCAATTGTGTGATAAAAAATAAATGTTCTTTATTGATAAAACGAACGAGTTACTTTTATTGTGGGAGAGAAGAGCAGTTTGTATGGGATTGTTGAGAAAATTTATTATATTTATGAAAATTTGATCATTAGGTTTGTAGTTTTATTTGTTTTCATTTTGGAATTTATTCTTTAGAGATAGTGAATAAGAAAATAGATGTAGAGTGTTTTTATATTGAAATTGTGTTAATGGTGTGAAGTTATATATATATGAAAATTTTATCATTATTTATAAACAAACGTTTTTATATGGTAGAAAATTTATGTGTTTTTTATTTTTAATAAATGTGTTTTATATATTTGAAAATTTGTTCATGGTAATATGTAAGACAAACTAGATCGTTCCAATCTATATGGAAATAACTTTACATTGTTGATTTCTCTATATAAGATGATATACGATAAGATGTTTTATTACAATTACACTGTTTCATATATAGAGAACATATGGTGATCATTCATGAAAGGATGAGTCCTTTGGATAATAAATAACTATTTATTATTACTTATTATATATATTATTTAATAATCAATAATTATATTATTAATTATTAATCTAGGAAAATCTTTTCCCGATGTAACATCAACGCTCCTTCTTAACAAGGGGGACACTCTGCATCATGCCAAGCTTGTCTTTGAAGTATACAAACTTTGCCCTAGACTCATGACACTTGTCTATCAGTCCTTTGAGATGTCTCTCTCCCACCTAAATCGAGGGGAAAACCCCCTTGCGGCTTTTCCTTTGAGCCAACCGACTCTCTCTGAGATCAGGCTCACTCTAGATCCGCATGTGATAGCATCTAGCCTTTGGAGTCTTTATCATTCCTAGTTAAATCAACATGACTAAGGAGAAAGACTGCACTTGGGCCATTCACCACAGGTACACCCTTGTGAGTGAGTGTTAGCCTGATGATTTTCTGACACATGGAAAGTACCTAAAGCACCTCGAGTCCATATTATTTCTTGTCATGATCAAGGAAGGACTATGTCTGGGCACGTTTACCACAAGTGCACCTTTATGATAAATGCATCCTATCTCCCTTGGTCTGCAGCCCAATCTAGGAGAAAGTTCACCCGATGTTGAAACATCAACACTCCCTCTTAGCTAGGGAGGTATCTTTCCATGATGTCTTCGTCTAGTAGTCCACTGACTACTCTGTAATCAACTAGTAGCACACAACTACTACCATGCCATTGGTAGCTCGAATCATCCATCACAGTTTCTATGATCAAGCAGTACATAGCTGCTCCAAGTGATTTGGTAGTTTCCATGACAATCAACTAGTAGCATACAACTACTACAATTGCCATCCAATAGAACACGACTGTGTTGATACATAGTAGTACACAACTACTATCCAGTGGTACACAACCATTACTAGTAGCAAACAGCTACTTCCAGTGACACACAGTCATTGTCACTGGTACACAACCACTATAGTAGCACAACTACTATCTAGAAACACAGTTTCCGCCAGTGGTACACAACCACCGTAGTAGCAAAGGGTTCGTCACAAATTGCACTCCCATGTGGACTTGTAGAGGCTACTCCCTCTAGACACACTAGAGTCAATTCCCCATAGTGTGTGACATCAAGGTCAACTCCCTTGACATGTCCTCATGTGCTCTTCACAAGGGACGTTGGGCTATAAGCCCAAACCCACTTATCCCTTCTCGGTTAAATGTCCTCACATATCAACTCAACTCAGTCACAGAGGAGTACAATCTGGAGAATGTATGTCACACATGGCACTCCCATGTGGACTTCTAGAGGCTACTCCCTCTAGAAACACTAGGGCCAAATCCCCATAGTGTGTGACGTCAAGTTCAACTCCCTTGACGTGTCCTCATGTGCTCTCCACAAGGGATGTTGGGCTATAAGTCCAAACCCACTTATCCCTTCTCAGATAAGTGTCCTCACAGATCAACTCAACTCAGTGACATAGGAATACAATTTGGAGAATGTCTTAGGAAGCTGCAAACATCAACACTCCCTCTTAGCGAGAGAGGCATTCTCTACCACGCCAAATCTGTCATGGAAGTACTCGAACTTTGTCATGGTAAGGGGTTTGGTAAGAACATCAACAACCTGCTCATATGTAGGAAGGTACTGCACCAGTACTGCCTTCCTCTGCACCATGTCTTGGATGAAATCCTGTGAGAAGACTCTGAAGCCTCACTACTTCCATGACTCGTGTCACTAGTTGCAATATATTTTGCCTCTACATTACTGAGTGCTATAGAAGTCTATTTCAACTACACTCTCTGCCTGGTCAGAACTGTATATATCTGCAACCTCTCTTTATCTCTCGAGACATATCCAATTGTACCACACTGGTACACTCTCTGTTGCAACTTAGTCTGCTCAAATCACGAGCTTGCTCAGGGTGATTTCTGCAAAG
The DNA here is from genome assembly GCA_010110895.2 of Picea sitchensis. Classification (NCBI taxonomy): domain Eukaryota; kingdom Viridiplantae; phylum Streptophyta; class Pinopsida; order Pinales; family Pinaceae; genus Picea; species Picea sitchensis. The sequence continues at coordinate 54,837 of SNQJ01S0031875.1, read as the reverse complement.
CACTATCTGGCTCTTTGCTTGAGAGTAGGTCCTCCACTCTCTCTGCAGCTACTCCCTATGGATTCTACAATTGCTCCCTCTACTCTGTCAACAACTGCCCTCCTTTGGGGTTGCTCTTTGTGGAACTGGATCCTCCACTCTCTTTCTGCAATTTCTTCCTCTGCAACGACTCTATAGAACGGAGAGTGGCTCAATAACTGCTCCCTCTAGAACTGGAGGTGACTCCTTTGTCTTTTCTCTCTCTGACACTGAAGGTAGCTCTTCCTCCTTCTATGGAGGTAACTCAATCTCTGCTCCTTCTGGATGTAGTACCACCTCCCTTTCTAGGAGTGCCTCTACATACACTGGAACTGTTGCCATGTCTACTTCCTCAACATCTCATGGCTTGACTCATGTATTAGAACTACTACACTTGATGCAATGTACTATGCTTCTGTGGTGCTCAAAGCCACAAGACTTTGTTTCCTACTACACCAGGAGACCACGACAAATCCCAAAGTGAAGCAACACCCGGAGGTGCCTTTCTTGTCCACTACGCTCCCTGCCCAATTAGAGTCAGTATATCCCTGCAATCTCATGTCAATACTGAAAGTATATCTCAAACCATGTCCAACTGTGCCTCGCAGGTATCTCAACACATGCTTTGCAGCAATCCAGTGTGTTTGTCTCGGCTGACTCACGAACTGGCTAAGTGCACTCACTACATAGAAAATGTTTGGTCTGGTGTTTACCAGATACATTAATGATCCAATTAGTTGTCTGTACAGGGTCGGATCAATCTCGTCGGAATCGGAAGAGGACACACTTAGTTTCATTAGATTTCTCACCATTGGTGTAGCCATGGGCTTACAGTTCAACATCCCAAACTTCTTCAATATCTCAATTGTGTACTTGTCCCGACTCAAGAAGATCTCATCAGTTCTCTGCCACACCTTTAGTCCCAAGAAGTAGTGCATCATACCAAGGTCCCTTATCTCAAACTCAGAGGCCAATGCATACTTGCATTGAGCAATAAGGTTGTTTGTACCAGTGAGGAATAAATCATCAACATAGAGGACCAAAAATTAGTGACTCACCATTAACAGTCTTGTAGTATAGGTTGGGATCAACAACACTTTTGTTGAAGCCCATCAGGTGTCCATCAATCCTCGCATACCAAGCTCGAGGTGCTTGCTTGAGTTCATACAAGGCCTTCTTCAACCTATACACATGAGACTCCTTCTCATGTATCATGAAACCATCTAGTTGCTTGATGTATACTTCTTCCTCGATCTCTCCATTGAGAAAGGTTGTCTTCACATCCATCTATTGTAGTCTCCAACCCATGGATGCATCAAGGGAAATAATCACCCGGATAGAAGTGTATCGAGCAACAAGAGCAAATTTCTCTTCATAATCTATTCCCTCCACCTAAGAGAATCCTCTAGTAACAAATCTCACTATGTGCTTCTCAATGCTCTCGTCAGCTGTGTGTTTGATCTTGTAGATCCACTTGGAAGTCACCATTGACTTTTCCTCAATTATATGAGCATTGTATACTCACAACTACTTCCAAGGATTCATAATCTCGTGTTGACCTGGCATGTGCTTTCTTCAACAACAATCCATTAATCGATGTGTCCAAAGGCATAGATCTCTACGGTGGCAACTTCCAAGGGACACCATGTTTAACAGCCAAAGATCATCTTCCCTTAGTCCTCGAAGCTTGTCTGCTATTCATTCCTTCCTGATTCACAAGATTATTCATTTTTGAGAAAATCTCTGAATTTGATTAACAAGTTTAATAATTGATTAGCATGACCAAGATTTACAAAATCATTTAGCCATAAGAATTCATTAATATAATAACTTTTCATTATAAATTATTTATATATAGATGTAATTACATAATAATATTAACATGATTACTAATATTTTAAAATAAAAGTTGAAGAAAAGGTATTTCATGTGTTTATTTATAATTATTAGAACTTTATTTCATTTTCATATTTATAATTTGTTGGGATTTTTTTTAATGTTAATATAATTATTATTTTGTTTTTAAAAAGTCAAGCTGAAAAAATGTCATTACAATTAGTTTAAAAAAATGTTGATTTTACAATTAGTTTAAAAAAATGTTGATTTTAGATATGATTATTGAAGCATCTCATATCTATGATAATGGAAGACTTTATGTCATCTTAACATCTATGATTGTTGGAAGACTTTCTTTCATCTTAACATCTATGATCGTTGAGGATGTTGTTTTATTTTGATGATTATGATATGATTGTTAACATTCCATTAAGACTAATTTTGTTCTATAAGAAAAAATGTAAGGAATTAAGTGAATTGTTTTAAAATTATATTTTTGATTTCAAAAAGTTTTGAGATTTTTTTTTTAAAATTTTCATAGTTTTGATGAGTTAAAAGGTTAGGAATGTTGTTATTACTACAAATATTTTAAATTCAATTTTGATGTGGGCATATGCAAGATATTTTAGGAGAGTGTTTTTTTATCGTCCACATTTTTAGTATTGCAAAAATCACATATTTTTTCATCCCATAACATTTTAGGAATTGTCCAATACCTTGTTTCATTATGGAACTCATAAGAGTTCTTGTTTTAACAATGTTGATTTTATTCTTTACGCTACTTATAATAAAAAGATGCTTTAGATATTCTAAATTAGAGATTATTGACCTCTTTATAATATCTTAATTTTCTATATCCTCTAATTCTTTATTGCACAAAAATTTCACCTTAAATTTAGATGTAATAGTGTTAGAGTGACATAATCCTCTATTTCCAATGATTTAGCCAAGACTTGGTGTCTTTATGTCATTGTTGAGTTGCATGTGGCTTTGACGAGAGTTTGAAGCAATCTTAAGAAGCCTCTTTTCTTTCATGTTAGTTGTATTGTTCTTGTACTTAAATACCTAGTCATAGCAATACTCTCAATGGGGAAAAGACCCACTTCTATAAGGATGATAGGGTACATAGTATTGTTTTTAATTTTAAGATTATAATTATAAAATGCTATTGTATTTGCTTGATCTTTCTTCACGATTCTCTAGAGATGCTACAACCCCAAACTTCACATCCATATAATATAACAGGAATGAAAAAAGTGTCAAAAACTAGTTTATTTTTATCTCACAACCAAAAATTAGCTAATTGTTTTCAAGATCAAAATAGGCTTTCCACTCTCCATTAATCCTTTTCTTGATGCTATAGTTCCAATTAAGCTTGGGATGAAAATAAACTATGAGATACTTATATGAAGTAACTTCTTGTAAGTTGTTATTGTCTTACACTAAATTAGTGTAAGTGATCTTTTTGGATTTGATAATCAAAATCTTTGTTTGTCAGTGGTACTATCATACCCATGATAGAAAAAATATCATGGAAAATTGTTAGTTGCTTGTCAATAATAGAGGGAGCATCGCAACAAGAATCATTATCATCAAATTATAGAAGAAGGATGATGACTATTCTAGCTAAAGTAGTGCCAACACAACTTGCATCTATTATTACTATTATTATTATTATTATTTTAAAACTTCCTTTAAAACACTAAGGAGAATTTTTTTTATTACAATCAAATTACTAGAAACGTTGATTTTAAACTATAAGTTTTGGAAATTAATTTTGCAATTTTTGACATTTTGAATTTCAATATTGATTTTGCTTAAAAGTGTTTGAGATGGGCGCTGAAAGTGTCACCCTCATGACACTTTCAACCCCGCCCCAACACTCACCCTCACTTGTGGGGGGTGAAAGTTTGACACATTCACACTTTAATCCCTCACCCCCACCCTCCTTACTTTCACCTTCCACACCCACCCTCATGAAAACACCACACTTTCACTTATCACCCCAACCTTCATGAAGGTGTCACCCTCATAAGGGTGTGTCACACTTTAACACTTCCACCCCACACCCTAACCCTCATGGGGGTGGGCATGGGGTGGAAACCCCACCCTAATCCTCATGAAAGAGTGTCACCTTCATGAGGGGATAGGGTTGAGGGTGTAAGTGGGGGTGGGTGTAGTGTGAGAACCCCCCACCCCAAACCTTGTGTAAGAGTGTCACCTTCATGAGGGGGTGGGGTTGGCAGGTGTAAATATGTCACTTTCACAAGCGTGGGGTTGTTGGGTGAAAGTGTCATACACCCCACCCTTGTGAAAGGTGGGTGGGGGGTGAAAGTGTCACATATGCCATCCTTGTGAAAGCATCACCCTCCCTAAAGTGTCACACACCTCACCCTTATGAAAGGTGGGCGAGGGTGGTGGGTATAAGAGTGTCACTTTCACAAGGATTCAATGTGTGACACTTTGGGGAGAGTAACGCTTTCACAAGGATGGAGTGTGTGACACCTTTACCCTCCCCATCCTCACCCTCATGAAAGTGATTATTTTCCACCCTCATGAGGGTAACACTTTCATGAGAGCAAGGTCTGTGATGCTTTCACTTCCCACCCCCACCCTCACCCTCACACTTTCATGAGGGTGGGCGTGGGCGATGGAAGTGTGAAAATTGTCAGACTTTCATGAGGGGTGAAAGCGTGAAAGTTGTCAAACTTTCATGAGGGGTGAAAGTGTGAACTTTCACATTTTCACCTCCCACCCCCACCATCGTGAAGGGGTAGGGTGTGAAAGTGTGAAATTTTTCAAATGAGGGTGAAAGTGTATGAATGCTTGAAGACAACTTTCACATTTTCACCCTCCACTCCCATTTCGTGAAAGGCGTGAGGGTGTGTCACATTTTCACACTTTCAACTCCCACCCCAACTTCATGAAAGTGTCACACTTTCAGCGCCCACCCCCATCCTCGTGAAAGTGTCACCGTCATTAGGGTGTGCTCACACTTTAATAGTTTCACCTTTCATTCCCACCCTCATGAGGGTGGGTTGGGGTGTTACCCCTTATTTTGACACTTGGGTAATCCTAATGATTTTCTTCACTACCCTATAGATTTTTATCACTAAGGGCCTTGAATATTTGGGGCACTCATTTGAATTCATGTATTATAATGAGCTAGAGGGTTTGTTAACATGTTGACAGATCATATGATATGGTTCCTCTTGAGCGGTTGGCTTCATCCCGATTTTCAATAATCTTCACATATATCAAGGTAGTTCACGATTCCCAAGGCATTGGTCAAAATAGTTTTGAGCTATTCTTCATGTACCGAGACTTCTCATGCCATGCCATGACCTAGATTTTAGATATCTCACCTTGTTTGCACATTTTGAGGCATGTGTCACCTAATTTGAGGGGATGCCCACCTTGGACGATGAATTACTTAGCCATTGAGGATTATATTTGGCATGTGTAGACTTCTTGGACTTTCCTTGAGTTGAGGATATGGTCAGAATGATTGGAGGAGGATATTACACATTGGATACCTCACAAATGACCATTGGAGATAATTTTAAGGGGGTATCCCTTCTTTTGATGGAGATGGTTGAGTGTTATTCACACTCCACATGTTAAGGCCTTGTATCATGGATCCACTTTCTTGATTTGAGGATGATGCCCACTTAGGATGTTCCTTTGCACATTTTATCATGCTTGTTGATGGAATGTCTCACCTTGGAGAAGATATAGGAGGTTCCAAACCCTAGATCTAGGGTTGCATTGCATATTTTGAGGGCGACCTAACTTTAGGAGTAGTTATCTTTTGACAAAGAGCCCATAATTATTCCATATCAATTCCATTAGATGCAGAGTGGTCGCAACATTTCCAAAATGTGGTTATAATAGACAATAGGGGAAAATTTAACAATTATGGTGCTTTCAAAATTTGTTGTGGGAAAATTTTTGCTACACTTATGACCACTCATTGAAGAAACACCCCACATATTTTGCTTGATTTTTTTGCTTATTTATGGAGTTCAATGTTGATATGTTCCCATGGTGAAAATCTCCCTAGATATTGAGGCCACATGGACCATATTTTTTGGCATCTATTGAGGCCCGTCCATCCTTGGAGAGATACACATCGACCTTGGAGGTTTTCATTGCCTACTTTGAGGAGTTGGTTGTGGTTCTATCCACTTGGAGACCTTTGGAGACTAGATGTTTCACATTTGACTCATCTTCTTTCCTATTTGATGGAAACATCCCACTCTCTTGGGTCTATTTCACTTGGATTATTGTACATATGGCTTGACCACCTCATTTTATTGTATTTTGACTAGATAATTGGACAAAAATCATATTTTATCCGCCCCCCCTCCAGCCCCCTCCTAGTCTAGATATAAGAATCTCACATGAGATATTGTTATTCAATTGTAAATGAAGTTAAGCAACACTCTATGTAAAGAGGTGTCATTCCCTATTATTACTCATGGTTGGATTTTTGGAACTATTGGGATATGAAACAAATTCTCGACTCATGACATATCGACAACAAGAATGGAACCCACTTAGCGGATTAGCACCCTTTAAACCTCAGCAGTGAATCAACTGTTGAATTGATGCCCTGTTGTCCAGTTAGACCATATTGGTGTATCAAACAGTTTTGATTTCATCGTGCTAGATTTGCGGACTTATCTGTGCACCTCGGTCTGTGCAATGCATTCTTTGTTATGAATAGTTTCTACAAGGTGAGGAGGGTGTTCTCATAACCTTGTGTTGACGCTTGAATCCGTTAGGACCGAAACGACAACCTCACGAGGATGTAAATTCCCCTGTGTTTTTATAGAGGTGGTAATCCTCTTTAGATTTTCTTGAGATTTTCAAATATTCAGAATGTTGGACTTCACAGAAGTATGTTGTGGTAATCAAATAAACATAAAAAAATTGCAAACAGACAAAAGGAAAATGTTTTTGTTTTCTTTTTAAAGAAAGTTCTCGAGAAAGGACCAGGAATTACATATTTCACACATTTAAAGAAAATAAGTAAAATTTCCTCACATCCATCATAGTTTGGGATAAAGATTTATGATCACATAAAACAAAAATAAGATGATCTGCATGCATAAGAGAACTTTAACAGAGTGGACACATGGGAAACTCAAATAAAGATAATGATAGATCAACCTCAAATACTTTATATTATGAAAACAAGGTTATAAAGCACAATCGAGATTGTTCCCAATGTAGTTCTCTTGAAATTTCCAAAAATATATAGTCTATTAGATATTTTTGAAATTGTAAATGTGTTTGTCTTAAAGACTGGGATTGGGGCTCCCGCAGACCATAAGGAAAATAAATACAAGAAATAAGATTTTAGAAGGAAGATGGTGGGCGGTAGAAGGATCAGCAAGACCTGGTAAGAAGAAAAAAAATATTTATCCGTCTTCGGTTAAACCTTTCTAGTGAAAGAGGTGGAATAACTGGATGAAGGACTTGATAAATAAAATAAGGATGTGATCAACGTAAACTTAGTATGATGATCGCTCGTGTGTTTATTTTCTCGCTGATGTCCTTTTATCATTTTCATCAATGGTTACGAGAATCGTCTCAACTTCTTCTTTCCCTTTAGTTGTGAGTTTATCGATAGCCTTCTTGAACCATTCTTCAATGTAACTTTTCATAGGTGCCACGTTGATTTCATGTTGGATTTTAATATTTAACAAATCTCCCTCCAAGTCTCAAAGATCATGGAAATTTCATGTAATACTTCTTCAATATCCTGATTTTTTACCGGAGTAATCCACTAGCCAGTTATCTATGGTGTTCTCATCATATTCAATTATGCCATAGAATTTTTCAATTGGAAATCCCTTAAAAATCTCAACTTGTTCATCGTTCTATTGTTTTGTTAGGAACAACGAGTTAAGGATCAACTTGGGATCTTGGACTTCGTTAGTGCTTCCGGCTAGGTCCACCTCCATGACCCTTTTGAATATATCTTCTCTCCTTGTTATGGATTGGTTGCATGCTTGAACGATGTTGTTCAAGTTATTTATTTTCTCTTTCCAGCAGGAATTCAGTTGCTTGATCCAACTTGGAGAGGGAAGGTCCTCCTCTCTTTAGCTCTAACATGTTGGAAAATTTAATACCAAAGGGTACCACGGCATCAAGATAGAAACATTCTTCATTTTATAGGTCGATTTGTAGATATTCAAGGAAGGCATGCACCCTCGAGCCAAAACAAATCATGCTCTTTGAAATTTCCCAAGCTTTTGTAATCAATGTCATTATTTTCTTGATATTATTCTCCACATAGCTCATGGTTGATGTGGGTAAGCTTGAAGATCCTTTTATTTTGGTTGCAGGCATGGCATGTCCGACAATTTCCAAAGGGATAGAAAGGAGTGGAAGGGGCATCAAAGTCTCTTTTGGTTTTTTAATCCTTTCATTTAACTTTATGTTTTCCGCTTCGAGACCACCAATGGAATAGTCCAATGCATCGCCAATTGCTTTATGAATTCTGAAAATTTGGGAAGGATGCATATTTCTTAGGTTAACCTCTGAACGAGATTTCCATTTTTTATTCTTCGCATCACTCTTCTCAATAATTAATTTCTTAGATTTGATGTCAAAGACAGTGCTCTGAAATCAAAATGATTCTTCTTCATCAAAGATCTCATTCTCAACAATTTCCAACGACTGATTCTGGTGGGTCGCGCCTCTTGGCTAGTCAATGTTAGGAACCATCTTCTCAATGTCAGTTTCAAGCTCCATATCTTCGAGGGAGAAGTTATTGATGTCACTTTCGACGTGGTTCTCTTCTTCCTATTGTACAATATTCTTCCTCAGAGAAAGTTTATGTGATCTTTCAATTTTTCCTGGAGGGGGGTTCTTGTCTCCTCCTCTGCTTGAACTAATGTTGATTACGTTTTTAGATGGGTGGGCCGCTGGAGCACTACTCCAAGGTGTTGTAGTATTAGGATTAACCATTGGGGACTAGGCACTCTTCTCGTTGGGACCCTTTCCTCTCTGTTTGTATAATTCATTTGTATTGAGTATCATCTCTAAATCGCCATTTGTGTGGGTAGGATTGCCTAGGTTATTATCTTCTCCTTCTCCTAAAACAGTGTAGATAAATGAATTGCTAAAACCCACTTTTAACATATGTTCCAAAAATATTTTGTTAGGGTCAAACCCTCTAATATTTTCAGCATACTTGAGATTCAAGTTGTGGAAGTGGTTTGCAAATTCATTAATTTTGTTGATACTTCTGAATACAAAATCCTTAATTTTCCAAGGAAAAGGTATGAATTTCTTTTTTCGTTTTTCATGAAAAAAGTGCAGCCAGAAGTTACATTTCCTTGCAACTTATGTAACAAACATTCTATCAGATAAATGGCATGGTAGAAAGGAGGGTATTTCCTTAGAACCGAAAATCTTGATAACGCTGTAATTCTCCATTTGCTCCAGAGTCCCTTTTTTGTCCAGGAATTTACTAGCCTGAGTGGATATTCTTGGAGTATCTTTTCCAAACAACAATCCTTCAAGAACCGAGACAAAGTCGTTGAAAAATTCATAAAAATGCAAGGAATATTTGTGCCTCCATAACGCTTGGTACCAAAAGGTCACAGGGTCAAATTCACAGTTCACGTTCTTGCATATAAACAATTTAGGAAATTAACATCAATGTGCTATCGTGAAAACCAAATAAGAAGACATAAATAATTTCTTATCATTTTTATACTATGAAAATTAGGAAGAGATTTCAATGGAAATCAACTTCCCCCAATCGAAAATGGCCTGCTCCTTGACAGTAAAATATAAGATGTAAAGAATCATATGGGAAATGTTGGCAATATTTTCTTAGTCCGTAACTCTGGTAAATAACTAGGCAATTTCCCGAAATGGGTTTTCGAAAAAGATGACCTACAATTTGGTAATATATTCAGGGATGGCCGTGGGATTCTCCAAGAATTCAAGTAAGATATCCAGACCGTTGTCATGTTTTTTCAAGAAGTCCATGCAGTATTCACCTTTGAAGGTGAGTGTTGGCTCTGCGAGTTTCAACATTTTACGAAACACTTGAGGAGAAAGAGAGACGAGAGAATGGTCTTGGAGTTGAATCATCCACTGACTTGGTATATACTTCTCAGCGCATAAGGAAACTAGTTCCTTGCAATCAAAAACTTTAGGAACACAACCTGCACGAGAAATTTTGGACGTCCAAATTACTTCCTTCTGAGCAGAAGGGGATGAATAATCAGAGTACGCTCTAGACCACTAAAAGTTCTGGTCTTCTCATCCAAAAAAATTCAGAGTATCTCCGTAGAATTGTTGTCGAGCTTCTACTGCCATAAGTTGACGAGAGCGTTCTTTTGATCTAGATAATATTTGAAATGAGTGATTGAGAGATATAATATAATCTTCCACAAATCATGCTTTAATGTGGTTTAATAAGAAATCTCCTCAATCCCTTCACCTATTAATGACAATATTTACGGGACCTGCATGATGAGTTATTAGCATTAAACCATACTAAATGTGTACTGCGAAAATCATGAAGGTGGCGGGGACGGACGAGAGCAAATAACATTTGGGACTTTTGTGAACCCGTCGTTGCAAAAAGTTGAGAATTGGTTAAGTGTTGTAACATGGTCAGTCGGACTCAATATAGGAGAGATAAAATACTTAGGAGTTCGGGGAGTCCAATGGTCAAAATGTAGATCGCGAATCATTTGGGTACAAAATGTATGTCACGAAATAAGGGATATGAAAGCTTGAAACCCACCAACCCGGGAACCCGCGATTACAAAAATGACTAAGTATAGAATAATGTGGCGGTCGGTCGGACTCATGATGTGAGAGTGTGGATGGAGATGACGATCATCGAGTCCTCCAACCCATGAACCCGTCGTTTTGGAAAAAATGACTAAGTATAAGAGCTAGAAAGAGAGAATAGAAGGGAAAAAAGCAAAAAGGGGAATCTGGGTAAGTATAAAAGAGGGAAAAGAAATGGACAAAAGAAGTTGGGAAAATAGAGAAGGGGAGGGAAATTTTGGAAGCGGGAATTGATCTCAACACATTGTCATTAACATTGCAATTTGCAAGAGTTTATGTTCTGTATTTAATCCTGCTTTGATTGAATAACCTTGATCTAGTTTGGTATTCGGGATTTGGTACACTGGAAATAACGACAAAATGTTTATTTTTCATTTTTTTTAAAATGTTCCGAGCTCTACGAATTTTTCTATAAGGTGCAATGTTTTCTTAGCGTAATCATGTTTGTATGTTGTATACAGTTGGGTTGATAAAATTCTCAAAAGCAGAACAATCTACTAATTTATGTTGTTTATTATCTAATTTCTCCATCTTATCATATCTTACCTAAGGTGTCTTCATGTTTGGCTACCTATCTCTTTGTGTGAAATTTGTACTAAAAGGGACGAATGCTAGGAAATTTGTGGGTTTCCTCTGTTAAATATGTGGGTGGTAAATTGTTTCAAAATTCCATGTAATCATTTTCTAGTTAATTCACTTAAGTTCTTGGCATACACCTTAGCAATTGCTTAAGCGATATGATGTTCTTGCGTCTATCACCGCACCATCATATGATGCTCTTGCTTTCTTTGTAGGACCATCATAAAAGTTATGGTATTAGTTTTTTGACAATGCATCTTTCAACTTTCAATCTAACCAGTTCTAACTTCTAAAGTATCATCTGTAGAAGAAGTTTGATTTCAACTGAATAGAGTTGATTGGTGTTTTTTTATAAAGAGATAGTTAGGGGTTTAAGTACCAGCTTTTGGGTTTGTCTAGTAGTGTTTTTTTTTTCCAACGAAAACCTTGCAAGATCCCTCCTCTTTCCCATCACAAGGGACTCAACTGGATTTGAACTTATGCCCTATGGCCTGCCTGTAAGCAACATGCCTTTGGCTGATGGTTCAACTAATTGAGCTAACCCTTGGGAGTATGTCTCGTAGTTATTTTATTTCAATAATCATGGAAATACCAAACACATGCACACATATGGTTATTTTCTAGTGAGAATCAAGGCTCAAATGAAACTCCATATTTATTAGGTGTTCACATTCTCTGTGTCTTGGGATGGTTTTTCTAATGTAACAATGAATGGTCTCACTGACCTGGGGATTGCTCCAAATTTCTTTTTACTAGTAAAGGATGATTGATAAAATCTCATTAGTTCACTTCACTTGTACATTTCATGTGGAGAGGGAATTCTCTATTCATATATCTCTTGATCCATATATGGCTTGAGCTAAGGAATTCTTCAAATTGTCTCCTCTTTGCAAAGAGTGAATGGTAGAGGATGAATGCTAAAAGTTGATTAGTTCATTTCAGGCTTGCATGCCATGAGGAGAGAGAAAACCTTATCCATATATTTCTTGGCTGATAAGAAGGTATTGGTATTCTCCACTTTGTGTATTTATCATGACATAGTTTATAGTGTTTGTCCTTTCCATATAAACAAGTTAAGATTTTTGTTACACAACTTAAATTTTTTTATTTATCACCCTTTTACAAGTGCGTGCTTTCTTTACGTTGATTTTACTCAAAGTAGTTGAGGTGTTTATTTGTTTTTTATTGCCAAGAAGGTAACTAGATTCAAGTGTGGCGGGGTAGTGTTGGGAATGTCTATGAACCATGCTATGTTTGACGGGGTCGGAGCAATGTAATTCATGTTGAACTTCTCCTCTATATCGCAAGGTGATGGATTTCTCGCTTATCCTCTCCCAGAACAAACATATTTCAAATCTAGAGATATTCCAGAGATCAAATATGAGCATTTGGAGGAGCTGAAACTCATTGATATCCCTCAAGAGATGGGAAATTCCTTCACATATGTCGATGTAGCAAACTAAGAAATCATCAACATCTCTCTTCCACCAGATTATAGCTATAAAGTGTTTCCTTTCAGTGGGGAGTGTGAATTTTATCAAAACCCATTACACTTTAAACCAATTAATTTACTTTTAACTAATTATTCAGGGTTTTTCTTCACAGTGAATTAAATACACAACAAAAATAAATCACCAAGAACTGAAATTAAAGTTAGAAAAAAATCACATCAAATTTACACACTTATTTTTGGACAATAGTCCCCGGAAAAACCCAAGGTGGGAAAAACGGTGCAACAAATTTGAGATTTTATTATTATTCAACAAGGAAATATAGAGTTCTCTTATAGTATAAATCAGCCCAGCCAAATACAAAGCAAAATGATCAGCCAAACTCTTCCCAAACACTTGTACGACCCCTCTCTACAAATCCCTAAACCAAAATGTGTCTGATGAGACCCCTGCATAAGCCTCTGCATAATATCGTACGGTTGTGTGCGTGGGTACGCCACTTGGTACGATGACCCTCATATATTAGATAAATTCCTCTACAAATAATGAAGATGTGTGTTCCATTATGCTTGATGAGTCCTCCTTTATCTCCCTACAAACTCTCATGCTCAAATCTGCAATCAATCTCTTTGTAGATCGATCTCTCCTTCTCCTTGTGTGCCCTCTTAGCCCAACCAATCTATTTATTCTTCATTGAGCAAGTGACACCCTAATCTCCAAAAGGATTGAGGGTTGAGATCAACCTTCATCCTCATGATGAGATCAATGGTCAAGATTAAAAGACCACAACTTAAATTATTTTTCACTTTAACTTTAGAAAAATTACTCAATAAAGTCAACTGAAGATTATAACATATCAACAATTATTTTCCTAAGTTAGACTTTGGAAAATATTTAATTAATTGACTTAGCCTAAGTTTCACTGTCCTCCATCATCCTAAGATGTTGTAATGATGATAGAATACCTTCCTTGCTACAATCCCAATACTCCCTCTTAGCAAGGAAGGGATTATTTCTCAACCCCATATGATCTCTGAACTTCTTGAACTTATGTATGCTCAGTGCATTGTAAATATGTTTTACATCTGCTCATCAGGCTATATGTAATCAAGCCTCACAGTTCCTCTTTGTAAACAATCTCTGATTAAGTGATACTTGATATTGATGTGCTTGTTACGATCATGAAACACCGATTTTTTAGAGAGTTTGATGCAACTCTGGTTGTCACAGTGAATCACAGTAGCTTCTAGCTCATGCCTGAACAAGCCCAAAAGTAACTTCATTAACCACAGTGCCTCACAAGCTATGAAATGGGTCACCATGTACTCTGCCTCAGCAGAGCTCAATGCCATTGGTTTAAGATTTCCGTTGAACCAAAAAATAATGCCTGATCCAATGATGAAGCAACAACCTAAAGTATTATTTCTATCCTCTACACATCCTCCCTAATCAACATCTATAAAACTTGCTAATGTCACTCCACCACTGCGCTCATATAATATCTCATACTCCATTGTCCCTATGAGATAGGGAAGCACATGCTTCACAACAATTCAATGTACTCTTCGAGGGTCCACCACGAACTGAATCAAAGAGTTTACTACAAAGTTGATATCTGGTTGAGTATTGACCAAATACATTAGCGATCCAATCATCTGACAATAGACAATGGGGTATACTGTGTTTGCATTCGATGCATCAATATTCCTCCAGTTTGTAACCAGAGGTGTGGGCATGGATCTACAATCCATCATCATAAACTTGCACAAAATATCTACTGCATACTTCCCCTGTCCTCGAAAGAAGTGCCCATCCATCTGCCAAACCTCCAACCCTAGAAAATAATGCATTAACCCAAGGTATTTCATTTCAAATTATGTTGCAAGGTTGACCTTTAAATATGCTATCATCTACTCATCTCCAGTGAGAAATAGGTCATCTACATAAAGTACCAGTATAAGAGGCTTCTCCACTGGAAGAAATTACAAGTTTGAATCTGCCTCACTCCACTGGAAGACAATCTCTCTCAAGTAGTTGTCAATCCTCGAGTACCATTCCCGAGGTGTCTACTTGAGACTGTTATCCCCTATCCTAGGGATAACTAAGGAGATCATGTCTCGATTCCCACAGGTCTTAGACATGGAGTACCGAGAGCTAAATGACTTGAGCATGGCCCCGGAGGGCCCCTCTTTTCTTCAGTGCAGTCCATGTATCACCAACAATAGTATCCATCACACCAGCTTGGTCCTAAAGTAGTGGTGAGTCTTGCTCCATGAGGTAATTATTTTGGGTATCATGGTATGTATCATTCTGAATTTTGAAGCACTTGAATACATTGTATTTAATCCTTCTTCATTTCATGACGTTTTCTTGGAAATTATGCTTTTTCCCTCGTTCATAACTGGAAGGGTAACATGGTTCCCTAGTAAGTTGATTTCTCTTTAGGATGGGTTTATACTAGGTGGATCTGTGAAAAACCATCGTTCATTCCCTCCACAGTTACCACTTTCCATCTTTATTCCTTCCATATCCCCTATCCTTGTTTGGACATGGGATTGGCTACGCTAGGAAGGGTTGTACCTTACCTTGTGGGAAGAAGGGGCTAAAGGCCCAAAGGGTAAAAGTAGTTGGCAAGAGTTAAAATCCAATTTTGAAATCTTCAAGATGCTTCACCCAGGGATCTACGAGAAAGCAGTGAAAATCTTCTCAGTAAGAAAAGGGGACCCACAAGATAGCATAAAAACTCAAGGTACTAGTTGATGGATAAGAGGTCTCATCACGAGCTGACATATTATGACCATGGGCATGTAGCGGTATGACACTACCACCTATCTAGTCATCAAACTAGGGTAGTGTCTCTTGGTGGCATAGCCAAGAGAAATGGGGTCTCATCACGAGCCAACCTTCTCATTTCTGTGAAATGTTTGTGGATAATGTTGTCACCTCTGGTCATCAAGACAAGACAGTGGCCGTCAACTATTTCCTTGAAGCACAAGAGAAAAAGATCAAAATAAATAAGATAAGAGTAAACGACAATGAATGGGCTAGGAAACAATTTCATTCATGACAAGGTGCAGTTCTCCCTCCACAAAGGAACCCACGGGTAAGACTCTACATTTCCATGTTATCACATGCACCCCATGCCCAAGTATTTACCCCATGCCACCTCATACACTTACATGACTTGGATTAGAATCCACCTGGGAAAAACCCCAAAATTAAGAGAGGTTAGCCCAATAGGACACCCTAAAACCCTCTCCAAACCTAACTTGTCAAATTGCATAACATCTTTGAGCATTTGTTTGGGGTTAAGGGGGGTTTGACACACATGTTCGGGTAATTTAATTATTAAATGTGATTTACATGTTATGATCCTTGTGACTTATGAACCCCTGGAGGTCGTACTTATTGTTACTACAGGACCTTTCCCTGTGGACAAGTACACATGAGGGAATGATTAGCTCAGGCCTCCATGGGGGCTCAAATCCCACGGATGGATGCTCAAACCCCAGCCAGAGGTAAGAAGAGATTGAAGATTTGCACTAGATGAAGGAAGGGAATTGCCTTTGGAGGAACTCTAATAGGCCTAGATGGACGAGTTCCACCCCTCTTCACTTGGAAGATGGACTTGGAAGGTCTAAAGACCACCCACCTATCCCATGACGTCATCATTTTGGGGATGGGGTTTCATGGAGGTGATGTTCTGGTGATCTTACATTGTATATTCATGATTATTCTTGGTGCAAGTAAGTAAACTCTACATTTTGTCTTATATTGAATGGTTAATGATATGGTTTTATTTGCTCATACAAGATTATGAAATTGCATGGTATATTTAATGCTTGAAGTAAGAAACTTAGAGTGCTAACTTTCTTACTTTTTATTTTCCTAGCTTCATAAATTCATCTAGTAATTGGTGAAACCCTAGGTCCCTAAAGTTCTATCTCCCTTGAGGTTTTTACTTAGTTATTGTGCTCAAGATATTTCTCATCCACAAACTCTTCAAGAAAAAGGAGGCTCTAGGGCCTATAAGTGCCTACACCCTAGCTTACCTCTTGTCTTAGGGTCAAGAAACCTAGGAGGACTTAAGGTGCTATTCCTCCTAAGTATTAGATTTTCTTGAATTGTGTGCATTATCATAAGTTCACATCCCTAGAAAGGAGTCGCCAGCTTTGACTCCATCTACCCTTTAAAGGCACTAGTCCTCTCCTCATCATCTCTTTGACAAGATCATCAACTCTACACTCATATTTTACTTGTTATCTTACTAACTTAACCTACTCACTAACCTATTCTAGAATCACTAACTTGTTTCTTCTATTACCCTTTGCTACAACCAACTTTAGCAATACATTAGGGTGTACTTGCTAATTAAAACTACCCAGAAAATTGCACAAGCCTAGGCGCTATCACCTTAAGGTTTTCAACCACTTCTTCTTGTTATTCTAAGTGAATTTCTAAAGTCATTGTTTATGTTATCACTATTGTTACAACCATTTCTTGCATCCCTAATGAACCTATATGAACAAGAGAACTACCCATAAAATTGTACTAGGTAAGTTATTATCATTTGATGCCAAAATTGTGTGTGTTATTGCCTTAAAGAAGTACTTTTTCTGAAGTGGTTTATTATTGTCTTCACTATCAATTTGTTGTTTTTATAAGTGTTTAGACAACCTTTAAATTCATTAATTGACTCATGATAATCTTGAAATTGTAAGTGACAAAAGTATTATCATTTGTAAAATCTTTATATCTCATTGTTGTCATCGTAACTTGCAATTTCTGGATACATTGCTATTGTTGTACATTTATCTTTATTTATACATATAATTGCTCCAGTAGCATTATTTGATATTGAAGTCACTAATTGAGAGAATTGAAGTTATTTTTTATTGCTAACGTTTTTTGTTTCATTGGTAAAGGGTAGGTGCCATTCACTTTGGTTTCCCCTTGACCCTTTAAACCTTACTAAGTGACTCCCATATTTGATTGACTTAGAGAGAAGGGTGGGTTTTTCTTTGGTCTTAGTTTCCCTTCATCAACAAACTAAGTCCTGGGATGTCTCCCTTGGAGTGATTTCTTCTCCTCCTAAAGAGAAAGGGGTACCATGTTGGGGTGACAATGACAAGGATACCTCTGTGTTACACCAATCTGAGCCTACTTGTCTTTATATATGCTTTGGGAAAGTACAGATTGCACAATAACATTTTTGGCATCTCTTCCAGGGAACATCGAGCCAATTTTCCTTGTACAACACTTTTTTGGTAAGCGTTTTTCCCAAAGCATTTACTTCACGAAGCTTACCTGGAGACTCCAATGAGGGTGATTCCCTCTTTTCCTTTTGATGATCCCTAGAAGGATTATCTGACGACTCCACTAATAACAAAGCCAATCATGGCTTGTCAATGGGACCTGGGTAATTTTAAACCCTTGGATATGAGTGAAAGTATGGGTTACCCTCGACAAATTCCTTCCAGGTATGAAAATTGGCTCCCTAGATTCACTGGTAATGATGGGGTTAGGGCTGAAGATCACATGGATAATTTTTGGTCTTTCTTTCAAGTCCACCCTATCAATGATGATGCTGAAGATTTTGCAATGAAACGTTTCTCTGCCAGCCTTCATCGCAATGTTAGGAAATGGTATGATGGTCTCCCTGATACTAACATCACATCTATGGACCATTTAGAAGAAGCCTTTCTCGAGAAATGGGGTATTAAATTAGAATATATCCACATGCTAATAAAAAGAGTCGAATACATGAAACAAACTAAGAACGAGACTGTCAAGGAATTCCATACCATGTTTGAGAATTTGCTACAACAAATTCCTAGAAGCCATCATCCTGAACACAAGTACCTCGTTTACCTCTATACCAATGCACTCTTAGTGAAATTAGGATTTCTGCTCGGTGAAAAAGGGCCAAGAACAATCCAAGAAGCTTATCACATGGATATACAAATCGAGGAAAATATCTCCTTGTTCAAGGGAGAAAACCTCTTTACTCTAGAAATCAAAGTTTATGACCCCAAAGATACCCCAAATACTCTTAATCTGGAGAGATTAGCTTCCCTTGATATCTTCAT
>SNQJ01S0031874.1:93620-106956 GCA_010110895.2 Picea sitchensis | reverse complement strand
GGGATCGCACCCGGCCTGAGCCACACCAACCCTTAACATGGTTGGATTTTTTGTCCCCACAGGTTTCGAACCGGTGACTTTAACATCACGGAGTGGCTTAACAACACACTCCGTCACCGACTGTCCTACACCTCGGGGACAACACACAACTATCATTAATCAAATAAAAGATTTTTATTTAATTTACAAGAACTCTCATTAATTCAATGTTTGAAAGAATCTTATTGCTTTCTAGTTAATTATCCAATAGTTTAATGATATTAAGTGTTTATAATAGTTCATGTGTTTTTATTAGATTTGTTTTCTTTACTATTTACAATTACTCTATTTTTTGTAGTTGAACAAAAACTCTATTTCTACAACTAAAACAAAAAACAACTTTTCTTTTGCATAAGTAATCATTTATATAGATTAGAAGCTAATACTTGCATATAATTTGTAAGCACTTCTTCAGTTTATGATCCCCATTTTGGTGATTTAATGTAGCATAATTTATCTTATTGAATTGGCTGACACGTGTTAAGTGGGTGGGGCTCATCGATAATACCTAAAAATATACCTATAGATTCATACCCTACCTCCATGTAAGAACTTAAATTTCTTTTGATAGTAACACCATGACCAAGAGAAGATCACAATCGACAACTGACTTTGTAATATGCCCGTCCAAGGCTTAACCTAGGAATTCTAACCAGATTAGCAATATTTGTTCACCCAATTTTCATTGTTTGACCCTAGCATCACTTTTTTCACCTTGAACAATATATAATATATTATTGGGTTTAAAATTTCAATGAGAATAGCCTCATAGAAGGTGGATTCTTCAACTCTCATCACAAATATGTTTTTACTTGCAACAAACATATTTGAGATTAAAGTCTAAAAAGTAGATGAGACAAGCAAATGGGTCAAATTTTATTCAAAAAGGAAAAAGGAACTAAAAATGAAAATGTACAAATGAAAATTAAACATAACCAAAAATTTAAAACAAATTATCATGTAATGAATCCTACTATGTACAGGTCTACATCACCCTCGGTGATTGAGAAAAATATCGCTTGAGGGCTTGGTCATTGAAAGGGATTTCTTGAATATCCCCTTCCAAATTTTTTGGTTTAAAGGTTCCAGGACCAATCACTTCGTGGATTAAGTATGGACCAATCCACAATTGTTTAGATTTAGAACATTTCCCTTTAACTTCGTTGGATTTATCCCATTTCAGAACTAGGTCCCCTACCCAGAATTATTTATGATTGACATAATTCTTATCAAACCAATGTTATACTAACTCTTGGTATTGAGCTAATTTTTTATTAGCTTCATGCCTCTCTTCTTCCAATTTTAGGAGGGTGTTTAATTTGTGTTGCATAATTAGATAGTTTTCTTCCAAGTGGATTGAGACAATTGTAGGGAGGGAAAGAACATGTGAGTAGGTATAATAGCTTCTTGATCGTACACCAAGAAGAGGGGGGGCCTACCCAAGGATAATTTTGGTGTTATCCTATCATCCCATTGGGCATTAGGTAATTCTAAATGCCCATTTTTTTGGTGGTCGACAACATATTTGTTTAGAATTCTTATCAAATTTTTGCTTGTAGGATATACTAGACCATTACCCTAGGGATAATAATTTGTTTCATATTTCATTTTGATGTTATTTTCCAATGCATATTTAGTTAGCTTTAATGAAGAAAAAATATTTTTATCGTCAAAGACCAACTATTGAGGAACAACAAACATGGTTACTATGTGTGAATTAAGGAAAGATATCACCTGATTTTCGTTTAACACCTTGAGAGGGATAGATTTTGTCCAACAACTGAAATATTTTGTTGTTGTTAGGATTTGTTTGTGTAGCTGAGAGGAGTTGGGATTAATTTCCCATATTATGTAGAGATCCCATTGTTGAAATGGATAGTCCACTGTAATAGGTTGTAATGGTAATGCATATCTCTTTTCTCTTCCAACTAACTTCTAGCATACCTTGCAATGTATCATATATGCATGCACATATTTGAACATTGTAGGCTAATAACAACCTGCCTTGAGAATTGTGTGTGTTTTTGTATCTCCCTCAAAATCTCCCCCAACAGGACCTTCATGAAGTTCTGATAGAACTTTGTCTGCATCAAAATTTCCAAGGCATCTTAGAAGAACATCATCATAGTTTCTACTAAAGAGAATTATATTGAGAAGTTAGCATTTAGTAGACTTCATCCCAATGTATTTTTTCATTTCCTTGGTTCTATATAGTGCGGAGCATATCCATGAGTCAAATAATACTTCATCTCATAGTGCCAAGAGTCTAAGGTGACGGGGACATAACATATTTCTTCTTCAATCAAAATATCTTCACATGGATCCTCCTTATTATTAGCACCTCCTTCTGAATCATTAGCAAGCTTACACAATCCTTTCCATTTTACAATGTTCAAGGATTTAATTCATATATCATACTCTTGAACAACTATCATCCAATTATCCCTTTTCACCCCTAGGTATTTTAGTACAAGAAATTTCCTGACTATGGGGTAAGGTACTATCACTTTAGTACTAGAATTCAACAAGTAAGGCATAAAATGTTTCATTTACTTGAAGATAACATAGGTATGTTTATCTAATATAAGGTGGTCAGGTTATTCTCCTTGTAGTCCAGAGATCATAAAAGACATGGGGAACTAATTCCCCTCATTGTTCTTTTGAGTAAGAACAACTGCAAATGCAGTATCATATGCAAACGTGTAGAGGATGAAGTCTTGACAAAAACCAAGGATTAGTAAAGTTGTATCCTTTTCTATGTATTATATCATTCTTATGAAGGATTCCTTTTCTTTGGGACCCCATTTGAATTCAACATCCTTTTTTTATCATGTCTTGAAGTGGTTTGACAGACTCAACAAAGCTTGGGACAAATATTATGATGAAATTAATCTTGTTGAGGAAGGACTGCATAGACTTATTATTGGGGAAAAGAATTTTGGAAATTGCTTTTGTCCTTTATAGCTCTATCATTATCCCAACTTTGGAAACAACAAACCCTAAGAGATTTCCTTCATTAAAGCATAAATTTTGGGATTTAAAGAAATTTCGTATTGTATGCATCTAGTAAAAATTTGCCTGAAATGGTTCATGTGATATTTTTTATCCTTAGAGAATACGATGACATCATCAAGGTAGACCACCACTGATTTACCAATCAATCCCCTAAATTCTACATCCATATCTCTCTAGAAATTTTCTCCTGCATTAATTAATCCAAAAGACATTCTTTTGTATGCATAAGTTCTCCAATTGGTTCTAAATGTTGTTTGCAGCTAATCATCGTGGGAAACCAAAATTGGATTGTATCCTTAGAAGACATCTAAAGAGATAACATCTAATATCTAGAAACACATTGTGAAATATATTCAATTGGGGGCACATGATTGTTGTCCTTCTTTGAATCTTTGCTTAGATTTTTGAAATCAACACAGTGCCCGATGTCCCCATTTTTCTTCTTGACAGGGACCAAATTGGAAATCCATTACATGTGTCTGATAGGAAAGATAATTTTATCATCTAGGAGGCTTCATTGGTATAATGTGCTATATGATATTGATATCAAAAGTTTTGAGGTCATCATATATCCATGAAAATATATCTTTCTACTCCTTGAATAATTTGATAAAATCCTTTTTTTTTCTTCTAGAGAACAATTGTTACCGAGATTTATAGTTTGCAGGTGGTCATCAGTTCCAATATTAATGGCTTCATACTGCATGTATGAGCTATTGGCTTTGCAATTGGTGACCTTCCTAAAATTATCTTGTAGGTAATAAATATTTTTGAGTATCACCACAGTTCTAGGAATAACATTGGTCTAAACCTGTTTATCTTTGAATGAATGTCCTAGAGGAACTTCATTTTGTAAATTTAAGTCTTCGTCATACTAGTCTTCATCAATGGTTGAGTCCTTAAAGGTATATTTCACGTGCAAGAAATTGATTATTTGTTTTTCATCATCGAATACTCTCCAATTTAATATGTTATCAAGTATTTAAGTCATGTACAATAATTACACATAAAATGTATCAATCATTATTCCTTGAGATGGAATTAATTTAGATGCAACATTTTCCAATGAATCTACATCATAATTTGAAGAACAAGGAACGAGACTAATGTTAAAATATTTCAAATTTGTTATTAAATCCCATACCTCTTGCTAGTAATGTATGATATGGTTGGAGATGAAATGGATAGTATTTAGTACATGTCTGATTGCAATTTCATAATCTACAAATACGTTTATCAACTTGACTTTAAGATCTACTTATTTTCTTAATCCCTAGATTAGAGCCTCATACTCAACAATATTGTTAGTGCATTGGAATTCAAATCTAGATGCTCTAAGAGTTTTATTTCCTTTAGGATATTTAAGGATGCATCTAATGCCTAATCCTTCATTATAATTGGATCCATCAAAGAAGAGAGTCCACTTTTCTAGAGTTATGCTTGATTTATTTTTTGAATGAGGGTCATCTTTAACTTCTAAATTAATAAACTCATTTGTGTTAGTTACTACATAAAAGTTAGTCTATAAATGAGAGTTAGTATCCAACCTATATCCTATATTATTTGCAGGCTCAAAAATTTGAGTGAAATGAAGGATTTCGGATTGCATGTTTGATTCCACATGAGGTGATATTTCAGCGGTGAGATTTTCGAAAAAATGTATCTATGTTGTAATTTATTAGATTGAGTGGTTAAAAATGATGGGTTCATTTTGGTAATTAAGGTCCGTGACTACATGTTTCATGATCCTCTCCCTCTCAACCCTTATCTGATTATGCTTTCTATTATAGGGTATCTAGAGGTGAGACCAGCCAATGGAAAAATATCCTTTAACCATAGTTGACCAGTCCCTACTTAACAAAATCTCATACGTCTCAGGGATATCTACCACAATAATATTTATCGTCTAATGTACTTTTTGGTTGGAAAATAGTCTAATCATACATTCTTTGATTCTTCCATGACCTTCATAGTCAATCAATCCAATTGTATAATTTGGATATCAGATTCCTTAGGATTGGCGTTCAACTTCTGACAAACTACATATGGCATTACATTAGAGGATGCACCTGAATCAACCATATAGTTATGAACATTTTAGTTGAAAATATAAAAGGTTAACAAGAAAGGAGGATTCATGTACTTTGAACTTTTTCCTATCAAAGAGGCATTGAGAGTTGATTTCTTATATGGATCTTTCTTCTCAATTCTATTTCTTTGTGTTGCTACCTCTCTTCCTTTTCTTCCTCCCTGATTACCTTCTCAGGTTTTGGTATGAGATGATGCTTGCAAGGTGTTTGTTGGCAGCCAACGATTTTCTTAACTTTTTATGTCAATTAAATGATCTATCTAGCTTCCTAACTAGGGTCATTAATTTTTATCACTCTTCATGAGCATTTTCTGAAACGACAGTTTCAAGTTGTCACTTTTCTCTATCGACTATTTATGCTTTGTTTTCATGACTGAAAGAATGAAAACTTGTGACTGTGATTATATTTATGTTTTAAAGTATCATTAAAGGAAAATTGTTCATATAGTTTGTTAATGGAGTCTTGGTTCCTTGCCATGAAGATGTTACTCTCTCTATTTTGATCCATTCAATTCTAAGCATGTTTAAGAGATTGATGGTTATATAAACAAAGGAACTCCACGATTTGATTTTGGTATGGTTTTGTTTGATTCATTGGTTATAAGTTTATTTTGATTAATGCTTTTGATTTTCGATTTTAAAACCTTGTAATAGAACCCACGATGCAAGCACTTATGTTCCCTTTTAATGCTTTGGTCTTAGCTCGTACTGAATGCAAAGGTGGCATATGATTTGATTGACTACCATCATTTCTACGCATGGCCTTGGGCTTCGCAAAACCTCCTTCACATCGTTTTTAATTAAACGCCCATCTCATTGTAGCAGTCTTTACAGTGTTCATTGTTAGGCTCGGGTTATGGATCTGGACTATTTCACAAACCATCTCTGTGTGTTGTGTATGATTTGTTACCCTTTCATCCGTTATGGCTCCTGTTGTGAGAGTTGAGCCGAATGGCATTCAAACTCTGCTTTTATATGATGATGCCAGAGAATATTTAGAGAAAAGTGGCTGGCTCATTTTCGTTAGGAAGTTTCAGGGTTTCAATTTACAAGTTGCCCAGGAATTTTCTTTCTCCTTTAACGGATGTAGAGAGAAAGTAGGCAATGTCCAGCTTGATATTACAGAGGATTTCCTAAGTAAAGCTACAAGGCTACCTGCAACCGGTCAAAAGTGGTTTAAAAATGCGAAAGTGGAAGAGGTTCCCTGGAGCCTTTTGTTTACATCTCGAAAAATCAAGGGATGCGAAAAAGCTATGCCCATTTCCTCTTTGAAAGCTTGCTGGCATGATTTACTCGCTATATTAAAGAAATTCGTCACCTGTGAGGGATGTTTCAGACTGGTTTTTTTGTACCACCTGCGTTTGCTTATGGTTTTTATGGCTTTCCCCTTGAACATGCTGTATTACTTACTCATGAATATTTACAAAATGGGTAAAAGATATAAGAAATAGTGAGCTAAATCTAGTCTTTTCCATCACGGCCTAATCAAGATCTTACTTGTACACCAGTTAGAATTGCAGAGTGGCAATTGGGACTCGTTTGTGGTGAGAAATGGTTTCTCTGATCCAAATGTCGATCAGGTTGATAAACACATGGTTGAAGAAACCCTAACCTACCCTATAGCGCCCCTCTCACCCATCCATCCATGTGTCTCAGCCTCCTAAAGTGAACCCTTGATCAATCAGAATGATATTCAACCGGTCTGTGAGCAGGTTATACATCCTAGTGACCATGTTAAAAATTTAAAGAAACCTACAGGGAAAGCGTTTAAAGGCAGTGTTGATATAAACTTTAAGAACAAGAGGGTTGGTAGATTGATATCGAGGAGTCTTCGAAATAAGTCGAATTATCATGAAAATGCGATCATCATGATCGAAGTTAGTGAGAGCTCTGACTTTGAAATCGATAGATTCCTCGCAGAGGAAGACCCTTCATCATTCGAGTCATACCGTGATCGGCCCTATAACTTTGTTGACAATTTACCTCCCTATTTAAAAAATAATCCAGAGTTTCCTGGTGTCAAGTTATGTAATGGATCTGCTATCTATATGGAAGGTGCTCCGGTCGATAATCTTGATTGTTCTGATGCAACCGCCACACAGTCAATGTGTTAGGTCTATCTATCATGGATTGACAGATATTATACTGATATCCCAATTCTACAGTCTCGAGTTAAGGCTTTAAAAGATCAGATCGATGTTTTAAAAAGAGAAAACCACAGAATTGAATCTGTCATCCAAGGAAAAGAAAAATGTATGAAGACTACAGGTCATGTGATTTTCAAAAATGTTGAGGTAGCAACAGCCATTGTAAATTCCAAGGTTTCCTGATATGATTTGATTTCATGGTTTGAGGTATGATTCTCAAATTAGTATTATGTTTGTTTTTATTCTTAAATTAGATTATCTTGTTTGGTAAATAAACTACATTTTATTATTAGATTAGTTTTTTTTATACATTAAATAAAATGAGATTTCATTTACTAAGATAACTAGCTACAGAATCGCAAGATTCTGTAGCCAATTATGTTAATTCGAATTGTGTGAATTAATGGTTAGAAATGTATCTAAAATCTTTCTATTTTTCTCATTCTTTCAGGATATTCAAGAATCCATGATTACAAATTCATCTGAGGAATCCTTGAGACCTTACAGTCATATCTTTAATGAATTTTGTATGAACAGAAATGAACTGTTGTTAGATTAGTTAGAATCACGGTGGTTGCATCCCCCTTTATTTTTGAAATAAATATTTGAACTTAGGAACAAAAACAGTTATCTTTTTTGAGGTCTTTATAAAATCATCATTTTGTACTCAAGGAAATCTTGGCCCGGGGCTAGTTGTGAATGATTTATATTCAAGTTTGGACTTAACAAATATTTACTTTATTCTTTAGCCATCTATGAATTTTGTTGTTGTCTATATCTCATTTATCTTGATGATTTGGTGAATGATGATAGCTTTCATCTTCTCAGCTTATTTGGTTGTCGAGATAATCTTTCCTTTATAGTTCACAATTTCATGCTTCATTTTTATAAAAGTAATTGATTATCCAATTCATATTATGAGGTTTACCTCAAACATGTCAATTGAGTAAATGCAAGTTGTAACTATAGGATTTACCTTATGCGTTATTTCTTATAGTCTATCATGTCACTGTAATCATATTGCATTCTACGGTTTATCAATCAAATACACCTGTCAAAACACAGTTAAAAGGTTGTCCCAAACAGTGTGAAGACCCACAGTAGATTTCTCTCGTGGATGGATTGGTGTTTCATTTACTCTAACAGTTGGATGCATATTCTTCGAAGTGATTGAAAGGTTAGTCTGTTCTTCTTTTTATTATTTGCTTGTTTGTAATCTAAATCATTATATGTAACAAAATTCTTACCATCGTAGTTTTATATTTGATCATAGAGGTGTATGTAGATTAAATGATTTAAAACAAAATAAAAAAAGATAGTGCATTCTGTTTTCTATTTTTATTTTTATAAAAAGAACCATTATATATTCGATTTTTTATGAGTTCAGATTAAAACTCATTGTCTATACAGTTTGTATATATAAAACCTAGCATATAAATATCGTTTAAACTGTATATATAAATGTACATACATACTTTAGTGATTAGTAATTAGTGAGTTAAGTTCATTTTATTTATTTATTTTTTGTTTCCTTTAGGATTTTAGATTGGCCAATAGAGCCATTAAACATGTTAGAGTGAATTAATCCAAATGGCTTGGGTTAATTAGACAACCCCGGACTGGATTCACTCTTCTAGTTGATGAGTGGTCATTTTCGCCCGTCAACAAGTGGCACTAGAAGGAGGGCCTGAGCACTATTGATGGCACATGGAGGTCGCAAGACTCCTCCCCCACACACCCGCTCACCTATAGTGACAAGGAGTCATTCTGATGATAACATTGTCTCCCAAACAACAACCACATCAAACGACAATCCATAGATAGTTGTTGAACCAGTAACACCAAACCCCATAGGATCCGACGTTCAAGAAATTGTTCGTCAATCACTCCTAAGAACACACGGTGCTTTGGCCCATATCAGACAACCAGGTCGGCCATTGAACCAAGCATTAGACTTCTTTTATATTAGGGATCATCTTGAAGGCACTGGTCTTACACTAAACACTACTGATCCAGATCATATCCCTACTGCTGCAATAGTAGGATCTGGTATTCCACCATCACCACCCCCTTCATCTCCTTCTTCTTCAGGAGAAGAGTCATCTGACGAAGGCATCTCTTCATCTCAGCCTTCAACACCACCTACACCTATGGCAAATCCAAATAATCTTTCCAGGCCCTAGCTCGATCAAGATGCAGTGGCCATACCTGGACCCCAACATCCTTTTCCTACACATCCGGAGAAATGGATCCCTAAATTCGATCCAGACTCCAAGCAGATCACTGAGGATCATATTAAAAAATTCATGCTAGCCATCAGACTCCGAAGTGTAGAACACGAAGATCTAGTGTGTAGAATTTTTCCGTATACATTTGAGGGCAATGCCTCTACCTGGTACTTTGCCCAACAACCCCACACCATTGCATCTTGGGAAAGATTTGAATCCTGTTTCCTTGAGAAATTCGGAGATGACAAGTCTCCTGAAGTCCTAGTCATGGAACTCTCTAGTTTGAATATGAACCCCAAGGAAAAAATTAAAGACTTTAACCAAAGGTTCCTAACACTAAAGAATCGAATCCCCACAGATTCAATGCCTGTTGAAAATCTTATCGTCGCATACTACACGAAAGCCCTACACCAAAACATTGCAATCTGGGTTAAAAGGTCTAAGAAAGCAACCTTATTAGAAGCCTTCGAGGAGGCAAGCCAAATCGAGAAGGATATTCTCAGCCTAAAAGACAATATCTCTAACGAAGGAGAAACTACCTCATCCTCCAAGAAGAAAATCGAAATTCTTCCTAGACCCCCCCAAAACAAAACTCAATCAGATGGTTCTGATTTTGAAAACTTACAAAAGGTTGTTCAGAAATTTTCAAATCAAGTAATAGATTTGAGAAGGTCAGCTGAAGAAGCTTCTTCAAGCAAAGGGCCTTACAAAACCCCTTTTAGAAATCCTTTTCGCACAAACCGGCCTAACTCAAATTCTGAAGGCCTAAACATTGAAAGATTACAGTTTGCTATCCAAACGATTCTGGAAGCACATGATAACTTAGTTCCTCCTGAGATTCTTGAAGACGTGGCTGAACAAGAAGTAGTGGAAGAGGATGAACCCTCTCCCAACAAATTTGGGCACTTTTCAGATAGCATTTTTCAAGCTAATTTCAAAACAGTGCATCCTTACAATACCAGAAGTAAAATAACGAATAAATATTCTTTTGAGATTGGCATTAATGCACCTCAAAAATAGCCTAAACCAATTGAAATGAAACAAAATTCAGCAACTCCAAGTTTAGAGTATGATTTGAATGAAGATCTAAAAAAAACTTAGAGCTAATATTTCTATGTATGAATTGTTGAAATTTCCTTTTCTGCTACAAAAGATGTTGCAGAACATTGTAGAAAATAGAAAAAACAACAATTTG
This sequence comes from Picea sitchensis, assembly GCA_010110895.2. NCBI lineage: Eukaryota > Viridiplantae > Streptophyta > Pinopsida > Pinales > Pinaceae > Picea > Picea sitchensis. The sequence continues at coordinate 96,243 of SNQJ01S0031874.1, read as the reverse complement.
AACATCAACAAAGTTGTAGAAAATAGCTCCAACTTAGCCCAAAAAGTTTCCGCTAAAACAATGCTAGACCCCGCTGATAAACGAGATCTTGCTGGCGTGACATTGTTGGCAAATGTTTAATAGGTAGCGTATGCTTGTCATTGATGGCAAGTACAATAGTGAAGATGGCAGGATCAAAGTGTGCCTCGATGGAAAAATAGGAACAAAGTAAGGTCAGGAGGAATTAGCGCAGAGTCGAATGCAGTGCGTAGGTGTGCACCAGGGATGAGGTTAACCCATTGCTAAAGCTCAAGAGAGATAGTGCACTCAGGATCATAGACGGATCAAAGGTCGAAGCCTTCGACACTTAGAAATTCTTCCAAGTAAGGAGGATGCATAATCTCGGAGGAGAAGCATCAATGATCGTTGGATCCCATCCTGAATTCTCGATGACCGTCAGATCTCAATGTAGACAAGAGGAGCACGCAGATATGTAGGATAGATCTCTGGAGTTAGATCCAAGCACAGGGTCCAACCACCGTTGGATCGAGGAGAACCTGCATGTTCTTTAAAGTGTAAGGAATAGAGGGCTCACAAAATCCTAAAAGAAGGAGGACCGTCCATCTTAAGGCAAGACACATGGGGATAGATCATTAGTTCGCTGACCGGAGAGTCAAAGGAATGATGTTCCCTAACCTCTCGAAATCGCGATATACGAAATCGCGATTTAATCTGATCCGTCAGATTAAGATCAGATCTGGACCATTGATCCAACTCCATATTAGAGTTTCGCGAATCGCGACATGGAAAGACAAGAAAAAAATGCAACAAGAATGCCGAAATCGTGATATGCAAAATCGCGATTCAATTGCAGCTGTTGAATCAAGATCAGATCTGGACCATTGATCCAAGACCATATCGGGGTTTCGAGGATCGAGTGTTGGATCAAGAATCCCGATATCGCGATATGCGAAATCGTGACGTAATTGCAACTGTCATATCAAGATGTGTTCTGGACCGTTGATGCGACTCCATTATGGAGTTTCGTGGATTGGGACTTTGAAGTGACAAAAACACAGAACGAAAAGAGTGTCGAAATCGTGATGTGTGAAATCCCGACTGAATCTAAACTGTCATATCAAGATGTGATCTGGACCATTGACTCGACTCACGTCAGCATACCACGTCAGCTAGGGACACGTGGCACAACTAGGTAATGACAAGTGTCAGACTGATTCAACATTTCAGGCACATGTAAGTCACGAATCAGAGTGACATGTGGCAGTATTCAACATGTGTCAATCCACGTGTGATGTCAGCAGACTTACACCACTTGGGAGATGGACAGATTTCGGAGGATGGGGAGGGGCTAAAGGGAAGAAGCCTTGTCACACGGTCAAGTGGAGAACGATACAGAAGGTGACACAACAGGAGTGGGGCCCTTCGTCAATACTCCACCATTCTGGACCCCCCCATATTAAATACAGAAAGGAAAGCGGGGTCTAAAATCGCTTGAGCGTCGTTCATATAGGTGATTTAATCCTAACCGCTCAAGAGATGCGTGCCCAATTCAGGACCCCCCCCCTCCACTTAAAGATAGAATGGCAAGGGGGCTCCGGAATCCAATCCCGACCGTAGATCTAGGAGCACAGATTCTGGCCGTCCAGATTTTCTCGCTGCATATCCAACGACGCAGATGAATTTGAACAAGATCAGAGGGCTACTGATGAATGACGCAGTGAAACTGCCAGAAACCATTGATGATGTCTTCTAGAGAATTCGAAGAGACCTCTGTGCGATCACCAGAGGAGATGAAGAGTATCCAAGCTTCATCCAATGAAGGAAGACTATTCTTAGAAGGGATTGACAGATGGATGAGTGTTGAAGTCTGTAACCGAAACAGAGAAGGTGAGCTTGACTTTCACAGAGAAGATGAAGAGTCTCAACTGCCAGAGAGAAAAAGGAATCTCAGCATAACACCTAGTGATGATAAACACAGGGGATGAACTGCCAGAGAAGTTGAAGAGTCACGATGATGATCACACAGAGAACTTGAGATGTGGAGGAGATTGGTGCAGTATGAGCATGCAGAGGAATGGTGAATATTGCATTCACAAGAGGCACAGAAGCCATAAATACATGGTACAGAGAAGAGTTGCATGGGGCTATTGGAGTTTGTTGTGGTTGTTGTTGGTGAAGGTGATTCATGTGTGAAGAAGGAGGAGAGTGAAACAACTGAATTGCATAGAGGAGTAACTGTGCAGTGAATGGACATGATGCACAGAGCATAAAAAGTAGAAGAATAGATAGCGCAAGTGAGGTGTGTAGAAAGGAAATGAGGTAGACAGAGCAACGAAATGCAGCAGAACAACGATGAGTTGGGTAAGCCATTTTTGAACATCATATCACTATAATAAGTTTCAGTAGCAAAGATTTATATTTTAGGGTGGTTGGGAGGTGCTAGGGAGGACTGTTGTCCTCAGAGGTTCAAGTAGATGCTTGAACACAGGGATTTGTAGCTTCCTTCTAGTTGGTGCTAGAGAAACCAGGGAGTTGGTGCTTCCTTCTAGTGGGTGCTAGAGAAAACAGAGAGTTGGTGCTCTCAGCAAGTTGCAGCTTGCAAAACTGAGGTTGTAGCCTCATT
>SNQJ01S0031874.1:32078-90102 GCA_010110895.2 Picea sitchensis | reverse complement strand
ACAAACTTCTGCTATTAATACTCACAGAAATGTCCCACCCTTTTTATTGACTTTTGAAATTTTCAATAGGAATGTACATAATTGTATGGTATATTCAGGTGCATCATCAAACGTAATGCCTTGGTATGTCTGTCAAAAGATCAATGCTAAAGTTCAACCTTCCAGTCTTAAGATTATTCAGCTTGATCGGACTAGTGTTAAAGTAATAGGTGAATTAAAAGATGTACTTATTAGATTGTCATCTAATCCTAAAGTCCATCAGATCATTGATATTATTGTCATTGATATCCCTGAAGCATATGGCATGTTTCTAAGTAGAGATTGGTCTGAACAGCTACGTGGTTATTTTGCGATAGATTGGTCTCACTTGTGGCTATCCGAGAATGGAAAGCCTAATAAAATCAAGGTCAATTGTGAGCATTATCTTATTCTTACGGTAACCAATTTAAATGACCCTAATGAACCATTTACTGCTTCTACCAATTCACTCGAAGCATAGGGAATGAACACTTTTTTCGGTAATTTTGTCGCCGAAACTTCCACCATTACTGATCCTGAATAGCAGTATGAAATTTTGACATGCGCATAGTCAACAACCCTTTCTCAGCGGTCACATGCACTTGATGAAAATCAGATCTGGTCTCTTTACTTCGATGGATCTAAATCTAAGGAAGGAGCCAGTGCAGGATATGTGATCATTGATCCAGTAGGTAACAAAACTTTGATCACTTGCCAGTTAGAATTTGAATGCACAAACAATACGGCAGAATATGAGGCACTCCTGCAAGGACTCAGAAAAGCACTAGATTTGAAGATTCATAATTTAACAGTATTCGGTGATTCAAAAATTGTCGTTAGACAGGTAAAAAATTCAATTCACTGTTTATCTCCACACCTGAAAAGCTATCAAACTGAGGTATGGAATTTGATGAACCAATTTTCTGCATTTAACATTATTTCTATTCCAAGATTGAACAATTCTGAGGTTGATTTGTTAGCTAATGTCATCTCTAAACTTTTTCCTACAGAAGGCCTTTCTCTGAATGCCTTTTCCATTGATTTGTTTTTTAGGCCATCCATCCCGGACAACATCACGAATTGGAGAGTCTTCAATGACAATCAACAAATCATCAATTTTTTGCACATGGAAGATACTTTCCAAGGCGCGGTTATTGATGAAGGTACCCATGATGAAAACCTTCACGATTTTACGGTAATACTGTATCCAATATCTCCGGAGTCAACATCAGATCTAGTAAATTCTATCCCGAAATCTGTGGTAAGATTAGAAAATTTTTATGATCTGCACGATAAATTCATAAAATCAGTGAATTGTAAAATGAATAGTTCTTCCTTGACACATGAAAAGGTAAATTTAGGAACTAAATATAACCTACAATGCATCAATTTGGGGATGGGGTGTTCTAAGCAAGAAGAAAACATTTATTAAGTTGTTTAAATAATTTAAAGATGTCTTTGCTTGGACATACGACGATCTAAAAACCTTTGATCCTAACATCATACAACACATTATTCCCATCAAAACCCAAACCCAACCTTTTCAACAAAAGTTAATAAATATGCACCCAAAACTTGAACTGAAAGTCAAGAAAGAACTAAACAAACTCTTAAATGCTAAAATAATCTTCCCGGTAAGACATACTCAATGGGTCTCTAATCTTGTCCCTGTAAGGAAGAAGAGTGGTGAAATTCGACTATGTGTCGATTTCCAAAATCTAAATCGAGCATCCGATAAGGACAACTACCCTGTGCCTCCCATGGAGCAAATCCTCCAACAAGTATCCAATTCTGAAAGATTATTGTTGCTAGATGGTTTTTCAGGGTATAACCAAGTCCTCATGTCTCCCCCAGACCAGCTGAAGACTACTTTTCGTACTCCATGGGGTACCTATGCTTATAGAAAGATGCCCTTGGGCTTACCAATGCTAGTTCCACTTTTCAGAGAGTGATGGATATTGCTTTCCACGGTCTAATCAATCAATCTATAGTGGTTTATCTAGATGATGTCACGGTTTTCTCAAAGAATAAAGAAGATCATTTAGCTCATCTAAAATCTGTTCTACAGTGATGTTGCAAGTACGACATCTCTTTAAATCCCAAAAAATCTGTATTTGCAGTAGAACAAGGCAAACTTCTTGGATTCATTGTATCAAATGAAGGAATGATTATTGACCCTGAAAGGACCCAAGTCATTTCAAAACTCCCCCCTCCCTCTTCCAAAAAATCCATGCAATCTTTCTTAGGGAAGATAAATTTTGTTAGAAGGTTTGTTCCCAGTTTTTCAAAGATGATCAGGCCATTACAAAACTTAATAAAAAAGGATGTACAGTACCATTGGGGACCTCTAGAAAGTCAATCCTTTGACTCGATTAAAAAATCCATAATAGAATCTCCTTCTCTAATGAGCCTTGATTTTTCACCGGATTTCACTCTCTACACCTTTACTTCTGATCGGTCTTATGTAACTGTGCTAACCCAAAAGAATGTTGAAAACAATGAAGTCCCAATTGTATTTATGAGCTCAACCTTTAAAGGAGCAAAACTTAACTACCCAATAGTAGATCAACAGGATTATGTTGTTTTCAAAGCAGTAAAACACCTTTGATCTTACCTGCTGAAGTCTAGGAAAAAAATCATTGTCCCTTACCCAACTGTTAGACTACACTTTTCAGTAGTGGGGCCTTGATATTATAGGCCCAATCAACCCTACATCCTCGCAGCAACATAAATACATCATAACAACCACAAACTATTTCACCAGATGGTCTGAGGTTTCCCCGTTAAAAGTGGTAAACACCAGCCAGGTAATATCTTTTCTAAATTCAAATATTATCACTCATTTCGGTATTCCTGAATGCCTAGTATTTGATAATGCTTCCTATTTTTCATCTCTTGAAATGAGTGATTTATCTTTAGAAAAAGGAAAACAATTAAAGTATTTCGCCAGCTATTACCCCCAAGGCAATGGTTTGGCTGAATCAACTAATAAAAACCTGATTAAGATCATCAAGAGAACGGTCTCTGAAAATCATAAAAACTGGCATAATGCACTATTTAACACAATCTGGTATGATAGGGTAACTCCTAAAACTGTTGTTGGTAATTCCCCCTTTTTCCTCGTTTACGGAAGGGAAGTGATTCTTCCACCACACGTCCTTCTTCCATCTCTACAGTTATCACATAAAGTACAAGACGAAGACTGTCCTCCCTTGGAAAGTTGGATTAACACTTTACTGAAGTTAGAGGAAGTAAGGGCTCAAGCAAAATGAAAATTGGATCAACATCAACTCATTGTCAAAAACTGGTTCGATTCCAATTCTACGTCTGATAGAAATTTCAAGGTAGGCGACCTTGTACATAAGTGGGACAAACCTCATGAGGGAAAAGGAGAACATACTAAGTTTCAGAACTTGTGGTTGGGACCATTTCTAATTGCTGACAAAATAGGTCCCAGTTATTTTCGCTTGCAGAATCTAGAGGGACATCTAGACATCTTCCCGATGAATGGCCAAGCTCTCAAAAAGTATTTCACATGACGACTCTCCCATACACCTTTTGTACATATTTTTCTGTTTGGATTTCTTTGCTGTCCAATTTTTCTTTGCTGGTTTGTTTTGTTTTCATTTTAGTTCATCGGTCCTTTTGAGTCAAACATCTTGGTATTACAGTCTAGCTCAGACAAAGAGAAACATAATACTTCATTTTGAAAATAACTGTCAAAGACTGTCGGAACATCTATTGTTGTATTTCTCTGAAATTGTAGCCTGGTTAAAGATGATTTTCTGTTTGAAAGATGATTTTTCGGTTTCAACCTACATTTGAAAGTATTCACGACCATCTTTAAAAATCCCTTTACATTGTCCCTACTCTTTAAGAGAGTAACTCAACGATGTCTCCCTGTTCTTGAAAATTAGTTTTTTGATGAACTATTTTTTCAGATCTTGATAAAGGAAAACAAGAAAAATTTGAAGGCCTGTGATATACTAAGTTATGTTGAAAAGATGGAATTTTCAGCATCACCTTGCTCTATTAAATATCTTTAAAACTATATGAGAATGTGAATAAATTATCAGATGAGTTGTGGGAAGTGTTTGTAAACCAGCCGGGACACTGAAGAGGTCTGCTGGCAGCAGGTAAATGCATACATGACACCAAGACAACTTCGCTGAGGTACTGAACAGGCCCGCTGGCAGCGAAGCGATGTCGGGTAAAAGAAAATTTTCAGGCATGAATCTTGTTTTGGCCATAAGCATCCTTCGTTCTGATTTGAAATTTCTTGAATAGGATACAGACGTCAGAGTGGGTTAATTGAAATCCTTGTCGAGGCTATGAATGCCTGCTGGCAGCAGTGGCCCTGTCAATAGTATTGGAGACATTAACTTAAACTTCGTGGCTTTGTTTTGCGAAGTTTGTCACCATTTTTCGTTTCTTTTAAAACTAAAGTTATCTAAGAATGGACTACGTCATGATTATTAAATATGTTCGAATGAATTTTCAGTTGTTTTTCGATTTGAAGCTTTTCAGATTTCTCTAACCTAAACTCATTCATATTACAGAGATAACTGCTTCTCCCAGCATGTCGCCATTGTTGGCAGCCAATGATTTTCTTAACTTTTTATGTCAATGAAATGATCTATCTAGCTGCCTAACTAGGGTCATTAATTTTTATCACTCTTCATGAGTATTTTCCGAAACGACAGTTTCAAGTTGTCACTTTTCTCTATTGACTATCTATGCTTTGTTTTCATGACTGAAAGCATGAAAACTTGCAACTGTGATTATCTTTCTGTTTTAAAGTATCATTAAAGGCAAATTGTTCATATAGTTTGTTAATGGAGTCTTGGTTCCTTGCCATGAAGATGTTACTCTCTTTGTTTTGATCCTTTCAAGTCCAAGCATGTTTAAGAGATTGATGGTTATATAAACAAAGGAACTCCATGATTTGATTTTGGTATGGTTTTGTTTGATTCATTGGTTATAAGTTTCTTTTGATTAATGCTTTTGATTTTCGATTTTCAAACCTTGTAATAGAACCCACGATGCAAGCACTTATGTTCCCTTTTAATGCTTTGGTCCTAGCTCATACTGAATGCAAAGGTGGCATATGATTTGATTGACTGCCATCATTTCTATGAATGGACTTGGGCTTCGCAAAACCTCCTTCACATGCTTTTCAATTAAACGTCCATCCCATCGTATCAGTCTTTCCAGCATTCATTGTTAGGTTTGGGTTATGGCTCTGGACTATTTCGCAAACCCTCTCTGTGTGATGTGTATGATTCATTACCCTTTCATCCGTTATGGCTCCTGTTGTGAGAGTTGAGATGAATGGCATTCAAAATCTGCTTTTATATGATGATACTAGAGAAGATTTAGAGAAAATTGGCTGGCTCGTTTTTGTTAGGAAGTTTCAGTGTTTCAATTTACTAGTTGCCCAATAATTTGCTTTCTCCTTTGATAGGTGTAGAGTGAAAGTAGGCGATGTCCAAATTGAGATTGCAGAGGGTTTCCTAAGTAAAGCTACAGGGCTACCTGCAACCAGTCAAAAGTGGAAGAGGTTCCCTGGAGCCTGTTGTTTACATCTTGGAAAATCAAGGGATGTGAAAAAGGTATGCCCATTTCCACTTTGAAAGCTCACTGGCATGATTTACTCGTTGTATTAAATCAATTCGTCACCTGTGAGGGACATTTCAGACTGGTGTTTTTGTACCACCTACGTTTGCTTATGGTTTTTATGGGTTTCCCCTTGAACATGTCGTATTACTTACTCAGGAGTATTTACAAAATGGGTAAAAGATATAAGAAACAACGAGCTGACTCTAGTCTTTTCCATCACGGCCTAATCAAGATCTTACTTGTACACCAGTTAGAATTGCAGAGTGACAATTGGGACTCGTTTGTGGTGAGAAATGGTTTCTCTGATCCAAATGTAGATGAGGTTGATAAATGTGTGGTTGAAGAAACCCTAACCTACCCTACAGCACCCCTCTCACCCGTCCATCCATGTGTCTCAACCTCCTACAGTGAACCCTTGATCAATTCGAAGGATATTCAACCGGTCTATGAGCAGGTTATACATCCTACTGACCATGTTAAAAATTTAAAGAAACCTACAGGGAAAGCATCTAAACTTTAAGAACAAGAGGGTTGGTAGATTGATATCGAGGAGTCTTCGAAATAAGTTGAATTCTCATGCAAATGTAATCAGCATGATCGAAGTTAGTGAGAGCTCTAACTTTGAAATCGATAGATTCCTCACAAAGGAATACCCTTCGTCATTCGAGTCATACCGTGATTGGCCCTATAACTTCATTGACAATTTACCTCCCTGTTTAAAATATAATCCAGAGTTTCCTGGTGTCAAGTTATGTAATGGATCTGCTATCTGTATGGAAGGTGCTCCGGTCCATAATCTTGTTTGTCCTGATGCAGCCACCACACAGTCAATGTGTGAGGTATGTCTATCATGGGTTGACATATATTATACTGATATCCCAATTCTACAGTCTCAGGTTAAGGCTTTAAAAGATCAGATCGATGTTTTAAAAATCAAAAACCATAGACTTGAATCTGTTATCCAAGGAAAAGAAAAATGTATGAAGACTACATGTCATGTGATTTTCAAAAACGTTGAGGCAGTAACAACCATTGTAAATTCCAAGGTTTCCTGATATGATTTGATTTCATGGTTTGAGGTATGATTCTCAAATTAGTATTATGTTTGTTTTTATTCTTAAATTAGATTATCTTGTTTGGTAAATAAATTACATTTTATTATTAGATTAGTTTCTTTTATACATTAAATAAAATGAGATTTCATTTACTAAGAAAACTAGCTACAAAATCGCAAGATTCTCTAGCCAGTTGTGTTAATTCAAATTGTGTGAATTAATGGTTAGAAATGTATCTAAAATATTTCTATTTTCCTCTTTCTTTCAGGATATTCAGGAATCCATGATTACAAATTCATCTAAGGCATCCTTGAGACCTTACAGTCATATCTTTAATGAATTTTGTATGAACAAAAATGAACTGTTGTTAGATTAGTTAGGATCAGGGTGGTTGCATCCCCCTTTATTTTTGAAATAAATATTTGATCTCAAGAACAGAAACAATTATCTTTTCCGAGGTATTTATAAACTCATCATTTTGTACTCAAGGGCATCCTGGCCTGGGGCTGGTTGTGAACGATTTATATTCGAGTTTGGACTTAACAAATATTTACTTTATGCTTTAGTCATCTGTGAATTTTGTTTTTGTCTATATCTCGTTTATCTTGATGATTAGGTGAATCATGATAGCTTTCGTCTTCTCAATTTATTTGGTTGTTGAGATAATCTTTCCTTTATAGTTCACGATTTCATGCTTCACTTTTATAAAAGTAATTGATTATCCAATTCATATTATGAGGTTTACCTCAAACATGTCAATTGAGTAAATGCAAGTTGTAAATCTAGGATTTACCTTATGCGTTATTGCTTACATTCTATCATGTCACTGTAATCATTTTGTGTTCTACTGTTTATCAATAAAATACACCTATCAAAACACAGTTAAACAGTTGTCCCAAACAGTGTGAAGACCCACAACAGATTTCTTTGGTGGATGGACTGGTGTATCATTTACTCTAACAGTTGGATGCATATTGTTCGAAGTGATTGAAAGGTTAGACCATTCTTCTTTTTATTATTTTCTTGTTTGTAATCTAAATCATTATATGTAATAGAATTCTTACCGTCCTAGTTTTAGATTTGATCGTAGAGGTGTATGTAGATTAAATGATTTAAAACAAAATAAAAAAGAGATACTGCATTCTGTTTTCTATTTTTATTTTTATAAAAAGAACCATTAAACATTCGATTTTTTATGAGTTTAGATTAAAACTCATTGTCTGTACAGTTTGTATATATAAAAACTAGCATATAAATATCATTTAAACTGTATATATAAATGTACATACATACTTTAGTGATTAGTAATTAGTGAGTTAACTTCGTTTTCTTTATTTATTTTTCATTTCCTTTAGGATTTTAGATTGGCCAACGGAGCCATTAAACCCATCAGAGTGAATTAATCTAAACAGCTTGGGTTAATTAGACAACCCCATACCGAATTCACTCTTCCAATTGACGAGTGGTCATTTTTTCCCGTCAACAATGTTATTAAAATTTTATTGAATTTTTGGTTTCTTTATAAGATCAAAAAGAGAAATGTTATCCTTTTTCCTCTTAAGGTATTCAAGAAAATCATACTCCGATTTATAGGTTGTAGGGGAATGTGAAGGTTGCGTGTTACTAGGATAAGTCATGTGAGGGGTTGCTTATGTGCTAGTGGATTCAGGGGTAGAAGGAGAGTGTGATGGGGATGTTTTGGTTTTACTCCTCATAGTAACAACATTCTGAGACATGTGAATTTTTTCCTCTTCTTCTTCTTCCTCCCTCGATAAGTCATAGGATACATCCCAAAAATACTTCACTCCTTGTCTTGGTGTTTCTACTAAATCTTTCGATTGATCTTGAGTCTTAGCTTCTTACTCTCCTTCCCTTTCCCTCTCCTGGTTAGTGGATGTCTCATCAGTGGAAGCCCATATTTTGAATGCTTTCAAGAAGTATTCCATATTGATGTCTTTGGTATGTGGGTTAATCTTGTTTGTAGGAGAGGTAGGCTTCTTGGAAGGATAATTAAAGAATTTTCGTAGGATTTGAGGATCCTTCCCTAACATTCTTATTTATATCAATGATGCCATTGGAGAGTTTCTTTATAATCCTTTGGAGGTTCTTTATATCTAGGGAATCCTAATCCTTATTGTCTTCTGAGGGTTTTGTTGAAGTCACTTTTCTCTTAGTATTGGACATGTTCTTATAGGATTTATCCCCAAGATTACCTTTTAGACTCAACATATCATTTTCAACTTTAACAGCCTCTTAAATGTTTCTTCCAAGGTACCCTTTTCATCTCTTTTCACAAACATTGACATTGAAATCGGGAGGGTTGAAGTGTAAAATTCAATAGATACATCATCAACAGGTTTGGAAGAAAGAGGAATTTTATTTATCGGTGCGAGCAATATTTTATTAAAAACTTTTACTTTCGCCTTAGCTTCCATCTTTATTCTAAAGAGGTATAACACCAAAGCTACTGGAGTCTTTTCCTCTCCAAATTTCTTAATGAAATAGTTTCAAAAATATTCCAAATGGTGAAAGAAGCTTTACGTAATGAGAAATATCAGGTGGATGATTTATCTTCAAATGTGTAAGGGAATAGCTTGCAAACAAGATCTTCATGTTCAACTTTTAGTAACCTAAAAACAAGCATAAATTTATTGCTATGGTCTTCGGATGAATCTTTTTATCATGGTCGAACTTAGGAAGAAATTTCTCAATATGATTAAGTAAGGGATGAACTACTCTAGGAACTGTGATAGAATCTTGAGCTAACCATGGGTGATTATTTGGATAATTTGCAGTATCTCTAGTCATACTTATAGAGATTTTCGGGTTTTCCTCTTTGGGTTCTCCCTCAGGTGGACCTTTGGGAGTCTTGGGTGGAGAATTTGGTGGACTGGACAATTGAACACCAAGGGCTAGCATATAATTCTCAATATTGAAATTATACATATCGATTATTCCTCGTAAAGTGTCAGAAAGATGATAGTTAGGAGAAGGGATGGTTTGGTTTCCTATGTCAATTCACTGATGGTTTTAGATCAATGTTTTGGGTTGCGAGTGACTTTGGGTTTTGTATAAAGGATACTACAAAGTCTCAAGTCCAATATTTCTTCTTGTGTTACGAGTGAGGATGAGAGATTGTTATAACAAGCATTCATGGACTGCACGGCTTAGGTCGAGAGATTGTGAGATTGCAAATTGGGACCTAGGCACATTATATTGGACCTCTTGTTGAGTAGGCATTGGAACATGGGTTGGTTGTGGATTAATATTTTTCTCAGGGTTCAAGGAATGGGATTCAACTTGTTGTGAGGGGTTCCTCGGTGGATTAGGATGGGTTGGATTTTGCAATTATTTACTAGCCTTCTAGTGTCATTTTTGTTAATGGATCCAAATGGCCTGTCAAGAGGGTAAGGGAGTGATCTGTAAAATACCATGGATATTCCACTAGAACAATTTGTCACAACATATCTAATAAAATACCAAAATATTTACCATTAAGGTTATTTTTTTGTTAGATCTCTAGAATATTTAGTTATTGATTTTCTGATTTTGCATGAAATAGATAAAATGCGAAAAATAGAGAACAATAAATTACATTTACATCATCCACAAATAAAAAATAAAAAAAGATATTACATGGGAAACCTAATATAGGAGAAAACCTAGTTAGAGGGTGAGGTTGCTCTGCTCTCTTTTATCTAGTATAGAAATGATGCAAGTACAAAGAAAGAGGCACTCTCTGTGGATTTGCCTTTGATTTGTGGCCTATATGGTTGCTAAAAAATATCTCCTCCTTTGTTGCTAAGTTGAATCAGTTATATGGCAAGGACAAAATCATGCATTTTCAGACAAATTGGATACCCTTAGCCCATACCATCGTTAAAACTGGATAAGTTTTCAATTGGGAAGATATATTGGCTCTCAACATATGTCTCCACATAAAAAATAAATATTCCATGAATGAGAAATCCCTACTTTTATATGTCAACCTACCTAACTGGTGCCATTTGTTCATCTATGTAATTTATTTATCTCGGGTGGACTTGGGAGCAGGACCAACCCCTGTGCACATGTATTGCTCTGAATTATGGAGCATAAATTACAAAAGGAATTTTTATGACATCTATAACTACTTCCTCACCCCTCTTTATAATGTAATTTATGGGTTCCCGAGGCACAAAATATCCAGTGAAGCAAGAGATGGGATGAAAGGGGTAGCAAACTAGTATCTAGGAAAGTACTACTCATACATCAGGGTGTATAGCACCACTGGGGCCCCACATATCTTACCTTACTTTGTCCCAGACCATCTTCTAATGATATAAATTTCCTACCAAACGATGGGAATAGGGGTTACCTCACTACTCTTGAGTAGTAGAAAAACACTTTGGCCTATGTTTCCTATCCACATAGGGAATTACACCCTTTATAATGGTCCCCATGCTAAAAAAGAGGCCAATTCCCTACAAGATGTATGCATATGCCTTTGAGAGTCAAAATTTCATTATCCACATGAAATCGCAGTTAGCCACATCATATATGTAGGTATCACCCATTCTAACATACATGTGGTTGATTTTGAGGAAGACAGGTTTAAACGAGTCCTTTTCTATGACGAGGTCTTACAAAAGTTACCTAATCATGTTGCTAAACAATAATTGGAATATGAACAAGAAGCAATGAATATAATTAGACATGAACAATTTCAAATACTTCTGCAAGAAGAGAAGAATAAATTAAACCTCAAAGAACAAGAAAAGATCAAGAAGGTAGAAGAGTTAGAGAAAAAGAGACTGCAAGATCAAGAATATTACCAAAGAAAATAGGCTGAAGAAGAAAGAATAAAAAGGGAAAATGATATCAAAGATGAACAAGATGCCCTTAAGAAAAATAAAGTTGAGGAAGAGGATAAAAAATCGATTGATGAGGAAAAATCTAGAAGACTAGATGATGAGACAGAGGCCAAACAATTAGCTGAAGAGGATGAGGCTAAAAGAAAAGCATAAGAGAAATTGGAACAACAAAAATCACATGAATTCAAAAATAAACCAAGAAACCCAACAACTCCCAATATAGGCATGAATAACATTTCACCCCTAGAATACACTCCCCTCAATGACATCCCATGTGATTCTACCTTCTCTACACAAATTATGAGTTTTGAAGGAACTATAGTGGTCATTGGAGATTTATACTCTGATGATAGAAAAAAGAGCATTGAGAAGAGATCAAACAAAAGGAAAGGGGAGAATCCACCAAATCCATATCATCAAAAGGGAGAGTTGTGGAGTGGAAAGTTGGGCCTAACCCAGAAGATAATTTTTTTTAATCAACTTCTTCCCTCCATGCCTTCGCAGGATTAAATCCTTCATATATTCTTGAGGTGACAAACACCTTAGGCACAACCAGAACCATAATCACAAAGTTGGAGGAAGAATTGAAAACTGTGAAGGATGAGATTACCTCAAAGTTTGAGAGAGCCACAAGGGTGGTTAAAACCCTCAACACATAAAATTTGAATAAATCATTGTAAATGCAAAAGGATAAGATGAATGAAGATTTTGAGAGAAGGGAACAGACCCAACAAGACACCTATGTCAAATAATTAGAATGTATAAAATTGAAACTTGGTGATGAGATAGAACAACGCAAAAGGAAACACATTGAAGAAGCTACCAAGTTGTAGAAAGAATTAAGTGAATCTAATATTGATCCCGGGGTTGGTTCAAGAAAATTAAAAGCTTGAAAATTCTCTAAAAGAGAGAATGACAACACCTATCCCTGTAGAAACTGTCAAGGCCAAAGCATTGGAACTAAATGAGAAACTCAAATTTGAGCAGAAATAATCCTATGTCGGCTCAGTGATATGAAAATTGATCAAGATGATCAACTAAGGATGCAAGACAGAATAACTGAAATTCAAGGACAATATTAGGAGGAAAATAATGCCTTTAATAAAATTCTCAATTGGAAAGAAATGTATGAAGCCCCCACAACTACACTGCCACTATATGCTAGGAAGGAAAAACTCAGGTATCGGGTTTTCTTTGATACTTGGAAACCTTTATTGAAACACACTCAAGTTGTCCAAGAGGCAACAACTAATTCTTGAAATAAGTTGTGGAGTAGCTCAGATGGTATCATGGAGGAATTTGGAATGTAGTTTATGCCCCCCATCGATGAAGCAACACCTACCACAATAAGAATTGTTGAGCTGGAGGAATGCAGGGAAATTAGCAAAGTAAACATTGAAAATTTAACTCAGGTGAAAGAAGAATCTCTAAAAGAACACATGTTGAATTATGTCAGGCTCATCAGCGTGACCTGACACTTTGTGAAACACACATCACATGAGTTAAAGAAATAATTTTCCACTAAATTTTGTGATGGGGAATTAGACATGGAAAAAATGTAATCATACAAATTAAAGGATATAATGAAAGATTATTCCCTTTGGGAAGAATATCAAGACCAGATGAAAAGGCATAGCAGCTCGTAATGATTAAATTTTTGTAACTGCTACAGATGTCTCATTCCTCTGTTTTGTAATTTTATTTTTGATGAGGAATATGAAGAGTCATTTTTTAAACCTGCCCTACCTTCATGATTGAGCCATGAGAATGTAAAAAATCACTCCAAAATTATTAAAGAGGAGGATTTCCCATGAAAACGGGCTTTGGTTTTTGGATGTAGCTGAACAATACTATTAATATATGTTAATTTGAACCAAAGACATTTTGAAGATCTTGGTACGAATGTGCATGAATGGGATTTTTCTATTTGTGTATATTTATTTCTGTGATATGTGAATGTTGGTTATATAAGCTACTTCTAGAATAATTTTCATATGTTTACAGTTACCATGATTTTCATTTTAAGTGCAGTGACAATATGATCAATTGGTGAATCAATTATTTGTTTCTAACTCATTATATTGTTAAATCTTCATATTTCTTTTCCTTGTGAATTATTTATGTGTAACAAATACAAATATTTGATTGCACTTATCTTTTAGTTTGATCATGATCGGGATAGAATAGAACATAATAGAATAGAATAGAAGTGCATCCTAGGACTGTAGATAATCATTTTACTCTAGAATTAGTTCTTTAGAGTTTTAATTCATCTGAGAACCTTCAGTTCCAAATTCATATTTAAATAGTAAATTAGCTAGATTGGTAACTAGGCCAAAATCTGGTCAGAAATGTTATTCCAACGAGAGTGGGTTTAGTTGGGACCTTCCACCGATCATTTCTATTTACCTTATTGAGCAGTTCATTCTGGACCATCAACAATACTGTCTATAAACTCTTTTATAACAACCATGCATTTCGTAGACTGGGTCATGTACTGGTTGACAACTTCTTTGTTAACTTTGTCTAACACTTCAATATCTTACTTGTTTTTATCCCTAATGGTTGACACTTTTTCTTCCTTGGGTTCACTTGACCCTGCCACATCTAGTTCTTTGTTAAGTGGAATGTCGAACATATCTAGGAGTTCATCGGTTGTAGTCCATATCTTTGCACATGATTTCTTGGCATTGCTTATCATTACATCAGTGTAAGTTTTCTTCCACCTATCTAGTAACATTTGGTTTTTTTCTTGCTCCTTTATGGTAAACCTGAGAAATGTTGCAAGGGTTGTCTTATATATATGTTGTCAGTGCTTTATCCCTTTGAACTTGTGCTCCATATCCTCATACTAGATTTGATTTCCCTTAGTTGACCAACTAACTTTGCAATTTCCTCGTTATAGACTTGGATATCTTTCAATTCCACGAATAAATTCGTCTATGCCTCCCTTAGTTTTTCATTGACTTCAACAGAATTATCCTTAAGCATGCCAAGGAACTGATTTTCCTCTTTGTTTCCTTCTAGTTGAAGCTTCCTTATTTATTCTTCTAGAAGAGATATCAAGTGATCTTGTTGTCCAATGAGTTAATATTTTTTCTTGTCCTTTTGCTTTCAATTCTGCTATCTCATGGACATATCCCTGTCTGGTGTTATTGATTTCATTTTTATAGAGCTAATCCTTCTCATCTGCTTTGACTTGGAACTCATGTTCAAGTTCTTATTTATGTTGTTGAAGTTGTTACTCCTGACCTGCTACTTTACTTTTAGAATTTTCCAACCTATTGTTGATATCATTCACCGTGATGGTATTTTCTCCTATAAATGCATGTAGTTATACCATTGTTTTTGTTGCTTCCTTTTGTGGATTCTCCTTGGTTATGTTCCACTTGATGTTTCTTTTGGATTTTATTTTTTTAGAAGTTTTCCCTATCCTTTGTTGTTTGGATGGAATCCTTGTGATTCCCTACTTTGAATTTTTTTAATAGAATGTTCCCACCACAATCACTTCATCATCAAATTCCAACAATTTTAAGGTCGAATAGGAGAAATTGGATGATATTACATTTAAGGGAGTCCTTAGGTTTAGAGGAGAGGTTAGTATTGATATTGCCTTGGATGATCTTAGGGTAGAATTTCCACTTTTCTTCTATTCTTCCTTTTTTTCCTTCAATTATTTAGCTCTACGAGCTTCATTTCCAATTCTTTCATATTCCTTAACAGCTTTGCAGGCTACCTCTTCAGACAACTTTCTTTGTTCTTTTGTGGCTTTGTAGGTAGATTCATCCTCCGAAGCTTTTCGATATTGGGAATATTTCACAACTTTATGGGTTTCTTCAACCTCTTTGGTTGATTTTCCTTGTTGGTTCTTTTTCTTTTCTTTTTCTTCAACATCAAAGAATTTTCTCAACACTTCTTCTTCTTTCTCCTTTTGAGCTCTTTTATTTGCATCCAACCTTTCCCAAGTGTCAATTATTATTTTCTGTAATTTTTATTCAAAAAATATACTCCTTGTTTCTTGCTCAGCCATAAATGAGTCAATATGGTGTGTCCCCACCTCGCAGGACAATACTTCTTCATAGCATTTCGCCTCATGGAATATTTCTTCCTCCTCTTGTTCTTAATGTTGAAAAGGGGGCACCATTTTTAGATTTTTGTAATTATTATACATGACAGTCTTAGGGTCGTGTTATTTTATTTTCCTTGCACACAATATTAGCTCCTTAAGAGTTGTGACTTCCTTCTTTGTATGCAAAATATTCGTCAAAGTGAATTTCCCTATTTTTATTGGAAATTTGGGCTAGCTTCTCTTGTTCCCTGTCTACAGAGTCACTGTTATACTTTCTTCGACCATTTTGTATGCTACCTCATGGGTTAAAATATTATGAGAAACATATATAGGAAGTAAATGTGGAGGAGCATCACATCCATAAACACAAATATAGGTATATTTCTTCTCCAAATACCAATCTGCAATCTCCTGCAGGGCTTCTAATGATTCTCCTGATAATTTGCAGGGTCTAGCCAAAAAACAATTGATACAATGGTGCTAAAAAATAATCACAAACTTGATAAAAATGTTCATGATATCTGCTCATCCATAGCTTGGAACAATATACATGAATTGGGGATGATTCAGGGGTCCAATTCCAACTCACTTCTAGGATAAGAAAATATGCACAAATAATATCTATAATAAAAGCATACATATAAAAACCCAGTTGTGTGTCTGTGCATGTCTCCTAAACATTGAGGCAAATGTTCGCCAACAGAATTGATGCCCAGTTGAAAAATTCCCCCTTTTCTGCCACTGAATATGCAATTTTTGTTCATTCATTCTTAAAATGGATGCAATTTTCATCTACATATTAGTGCATTGAAATATTGGGTATTGTATTCCCTGTTAAGCTTAGCAAAAAAGGGTACTTCTTCATCCCATCGATCTTGGAGAATATCCAATGGATTTGGATTCTCTTTGGAGAAGGATTCTAGGAACGCCTTGTTTAGGTATAACAATAGTTTTGGCTATTTATAGATTATGTGAAAGTTGTCTAGAGTCAAAGAGGCCATGGGATTCCCTTTCATGTTGATGATAGTTTGGGCCAGTGTGTTCACATTCTCATAATCCCATCTAGACACCTCATTGTTTGGTACAATAAAAGGCCATGTTTTGATATCATTAATGCCACTTCTCTATGTGTTATCGTAGACTTTGAGGTCTAGGTCATTTTCTGGAAATTCTCCATTGCAAAACATGCTATATATATATTCCCATGCGAAGCAACCTTGAAGATTGATATTATGACTGGTATCAAATACCGTCATCACATATGTGTTCCTATTCAAGGTATTATGGATTATTGTAGGATTCTGCATGTTACACATCAAAATTCCACACTTAAGTATCTCACCCTAAGTGTTTCATGTTTCGTATGCACCTTGGTAAGTGTTGCATGTGTCGTATGCACCTTGGTAAGTGTCACAAGTGTCATTAAGTGTTGTACGCACCTTACTAAGTGTCACATGAAATTTTCTATGTGTTTCTATGTGTTTTAACCCCTTGAAACCATAAAATAACATTTTCCATGATCCCTAAGTCATATTGGAGGAAGAAACCCATCATTTCAAGGCTAGAAACACACTTTTTACTTGGAAAATCAACCATTTTTTGGTCATTTTTTAAGGGTAGCGCCCCCATAGAAATGTTGGGGGAGTGACACCCCATAGGGTAGTGCCTAACTTACCTTATTTATGGAGCTATGATCTAGGATCAACTCTCTGTCTCTAACTATATGGGAGCACTCCTTTTCGTTAGAGGAAAAATTGGAGAATCATGCCTCTTTCTAAGGGCCAGATCTTGGAGATGAGGTTGGTTTGGATCGAATACTATCCTATGGAACTATCCTAGGATCAGATCCTAACCTAAAGGAGTAATATCATCAACTAATCCCCAAATATACTCATGGGTTTTGTGCCTCTCAAGCCTATATATTGAGGGATTTCCAAGTTGAAACATACACACAGACAATGATATCAAACTTATGATCTTGGAATTCATGCAAGGGTCTAGATGAGGAGAGTTTGGAGGAGTTGCAACTGACATCATTTCATGATCTGTAAGTTTTCTTGGTTCTCATTTAATATACTTGGCATATTTCCTTCAAGTGTATTTTTTCATGTTATTTTCTATTGTTCCTTCGATCTTTGTAGATGAATTTGTTTGATCTAATATTGTAGAGTAGGAGTTCTTTGTTTCTCTTTTCTTCTTATTGTAGGTATCAAGTTGTATTAAGGAATTTGGATGTCAAGCTCATATTGGAAACAACGACCACAAAATTTGAAACAAGTTGCATCACACTCATTCTCCTTTTCTCTTTTTGATTGATTGAACTAAATTGAAAGGGATGTTAGTGTCCATTTGTAGTGTTTTTGTCTTGTTATAAGGGTCTGTAATCCAAGGGAGATTTCACCTATCCGTAGGGGAATATTTATGTAACATAAATTGGTGACTCTGCTAGGGAAGGACATTGACTTGTCTTTCCTTGGATCGTCTAAACCTTTGCCTTGTATGGTTGATTATTTTTTGAGCCTTCCATATTCCCTTTGTTTCATCCAGTAATAGTCATAGTTACAAATCCAGTCTCTGTTGATTTTTTTCTTTTTTATGCTTATTTTCAAGCATCTACAAGAATCGCACTCCCCTAGAATGGCTACCAGGGCACTGGTTACCTGATCAACACTCCTCAATTCTCTCTTAGGGAGCATTGCATCACTCGGAATCTTTGTTTTAGGGAGCTCTTCTCTCTTGTTTTGAATAGATCCAAGAGAATCTACCATGTTTTGCTCAACCCTTTGTTGGAGGTCTTTTACCCAGAGTCAATACTTTTTCTTGTGACTTTGTTTAGATTGAGGATATGGCTTCTTATCACACTTTTTGTTGTCTTATTTGATCTTGTGACCTTTTGAAAATTGCGATATTGATTCTCCTTGTTTATTCTTGGTTTGTTCTGAGTCTTGCGAAGTTTCTAGTTATCTGACTGATTGAAATGGTTTGCAGAGGTTTTTGGTATTAAGTTACTTTTCAAATATTTATTCTTTGAATGATTTGAGACTTTATTCTTACCACAACCTAGCTTTGATTTATCTTTCTTATTTCTTGTTTTGTCAAGACACTTGAGTGATTTCTCTTTCTCTTTATCTTCTCTGAACTTTCTTGTATTCCTTGAATGCTTGTCGATCGTCGAGTTCTTGATTGAGTGAGTTATCATACTTGTTTCTTTGATTTCTCGTTAGCCTGTGAGTGCATTCTTTGTTTGAAAATAATTTTTTTTCATGTCTTTTGTATTTGCATTCGACTCTTTCATTTTGATTGAAAGTAATGAAGTGTTAAAGGATTTTCATTTTCTTTCTTTATACACTAGAATCAAACAAAGAAGATAGTTGTGTTCTTTATTTTGGGTGGTGTAGTAGATTGCATTTAGAAAATTTCATTTGGGAATTGGGTGTTTTTATTAAATAAAGTTGAAACTCTTCTCCATCCCGTATGTAGGATTCATTGAATAAAAATATTTTCATCTCATTATTTTGCATTATTTTGGAGTTGATCCTAAAACATCATAAGTTTAACTTTCACACCCTTGAGTAAACAACAACCCTAAAATGAAGTGCTTATAAAATTGATCAGACACTTTTAAATTATCTGGTAGAAAACCTACCTTAGGTTAAAGTGTAGGGATTTGGAATAGGTTGTGAGGATAAATTTCCAAATCCATTAGACAAACATAGGATCCTGTGCTAGGGAGAAGTAAATCCAATTGTCCATATAAGCATAGTCAGGATCCCCCCATCACACAAGGGTTAAACATGAGGTCATGTGCGGGAGAGAAACAAAGATTTCCCTTCTGAAGCTTAATCCACGTAGTGGAAAGATTGTATATTGGGGGTTCTTCCTAAGAAAAAAATGGTTTCATTTGGTATTGGAGCTTCATGAATCATGAATCCATTCGGGCTCCTCAATAGTCTTCTAGTCCACTTTTATTTAGTTCTCTTGAAGAATCTCGAACTTGTTATCCTTCCCATATGATCATTCCCGACTGTCGACTGTACCTGCTCGGAGGCTGACTACAAGTTGCTAACCTTAGTGGCCTATATTTGTAGGGTTGATATACAAGATGATAGTGAAAGGGAGTCTTCATTGTACCTGGGTCAGACGGTGGTCAAACTCACTTAGGATCCTTGGAGGGTAAACCCACGGGTAAAACCATGTGGGAACTTGCACCAAGGCTTAAGTCTGCTAATAAGGTTGCTGAAATAAATAATCCACCTACTCTATCCCATCCCATTCCTATATTGATCTCATGAAATTAAATTTCATCACCAACTAGGGATCATTTCATTGTGGGAAGTTTTGTTTGATTGTTTTCTTCTTATATTTGTAGCATGTGCTTTTTGCTTTCTCTAGTGGACCTTAGGTTGAGTCAGTTTCAATGACGTCAGCTTCTGGGAGTACCAACGAAGGAACCCATTTTCCTAGGGAATCTTTTGCCTTTCCTTCTTTTGGAAATGTTGGTCCTACGTGCATTGCCACACTGAGTCTTCCAGGATTCACCATCAGGTTACCAATTTTGTTGTTCCCCACTTCGGTGAACTCTACTTTTCCTAGTTCTTCGAATTCACCTAATGCTTCAGATGTAATAACACCACCCACAAATCAACCTCATGTTGACCTTTCACCTTCTTCACTCGTCAGGTATCCTTCCATTTCTCCTTCTTCATCGAGTGAAAGCTCTAAAGTGAGTATCCAAGTTGATAAGAAGAAGAATAAATGGAAAGAGAAGAAGAAGAAGAATCATAAATAGACCAAGCCTCCAACCACATCAAGTCATGTTGGATTCGAGAAACCAGATACTATTAATCATACTTGGAGTGTTGATAAAGTTGACGAGTCTAAAATGAAGAATCCTAAACCCAAATTCCCTTGCAGGATTTGTAAGGGTGACCACTTTCTTAGTGAATTCCCTGGTCTCCCCAAGGTCTTATAAATGTGGTCTTCCACATCATCAACCCCTATTGGACATGTTGGTGACACCTCATTAACTACAAAAGTTAAGGTTGGTAAAAAGAATAGAATCGTCGAATTTCCTTTTAGGTTATGCGAAGGTGATCATCACTCTCACATTTTCCCTCATATGGATGAGGCTTCTTATCTTTTGGAAAATATTCAACTTCCAACTTGTTATCATAATATCTCTCCCAACCCATTGTTAGTTGATGGATTGGTCATTTTGGTTCCATCCCCGATCAGTTTGATTGATCAGGTGGTCAATCTGGTTTCATCCTCAGTTAAACTAGTAACATAAGTAGTTGATCCAGTTCCATCATTGGTCAACCCCACTCTTCATCCAAAGAGTGCTCCCTAAGTGGTCGATCATGTTCCGCTATTGATCGATCCCACTCTTCATCTGAAGAGTGAACCTAAAGTGGTCAATCCAGTTCTTTCATCGGTCGATCCCACTATTCATATGAAGAGTGAAACCCAAGTGTTTGATCCAGTTCTGTCATCGATTAGTGTAGATTTTAACCTTACACAATATTTTACTGCAAACATATTTTCAATAAAAGAACATAAAATATACAATGGAAAATACACAAATTACACAGAGATTTTTCCCCTAAAAAACCAAACCGGGAAAACCAACATATTCTATATTCATTCATAGTGATACATTGTTTACAATACAATATTCATATAGGATCCAACGACATCCAAAACCCTAACCCAATGACCTGGATTAGTCAACAACCCTAATTCCTTAACTGGAAATAAAAAACCATTGGCAAAAACCATGTGTAGAAAAAACACCCAACAATGGACACGAAAATCTAGGCAACATGAAAACGAGGAAAAATGTGACACGTTTCTCAAGGAAAAAAAATATTAGGTGCATTGCCTCAAACCCCCACGCAGGGGGTATATCATCCCCCTACAACCCCCTCAAACCCTCCTGTGTGCTCGATGGAATGTAGCAGATACTAGATATAGTCGTGTAAAGAATATAACACATACCCAACATTCTCCCACTTGTTGCTTTCTTTGCATACAGGGGGTTACAGGGTTACATAGTCAATAATCCTGGGAAGTAATGCCCATGGATCCTCTACACCAAGTGAAATTCTCAGTGCTCACAGATTTTGTTAATGAATCTGCAACATTCTTCAAAGTGACCACCTTCATCAGCAACACTTTCTTTTCTTCAACCATGTCTCTCACAAAGTGATATTGAATATCAATATGCTTTTTCTTTGAATGATAAGTCAGGTTCTTAGCCAGAAAAATTGCACTCTGACTGTTACAATCTATCCTTACATCTTGTTGTAGGAATCCAATACCTGAACAGAATATGTGTAACCATATTTCTTCCTTACTTGCATGAGTGGTTTCCATGTATTCAACATCTAAAGTTGAAAGTGCCACTACATCCTGTATTTTTCTCATCCAACTGATTACTCCTCCAAACAGGTTAAATACATACCTGCTTGTAGATATCCTACGATCTAGATCTCCAACCCACTCTACATCTACAAATCCATGTATGTCCAATACTCTATCCAATCCTATTCTTCCTTGGTAGCACAATCCATAGCTAGCAGTGCCACGCAAATACCTAAAAACCCTTTTTACTGTTGTCCAATGCACCTTCCCTGGTTTTGACATATACCTACTCAAAACTCCCACTACATGTGCAATGTCTAGTCTAGTACATACCATTTCATACATCAAACTTCCAACTACACTCTCATATGGAACACAAGACATGTCCTCCTCCCCTTCTTGTGTCTTGGGACACTAATCCAAAGGTAACTTTACACCAATAGGAATAAGGACCTTGATCGGTTTACATTCTTGCATATTAAGCCTCTTCAATAATGTATCGACATATTTTTTCTGATTTAACCATAGTTTCCTCTTTTTTCAATCTCTTTTAATTTCCATTCCCAAAATGAAATTTGAAGCACCAAGATGCTTCATGTCAAATTTAGAGGACAACTGAGTTTTCACATCTATCTCCTTGTTGTTTCCTATGAGCAACATGTCATCCACATACAAGACTAAATAAATCAAATGATCGCCAATTAATTTAAAATACAGAAAATGATCCTCTTTGCTTCTTGTGAAGCCAAGTCCCAACATATAAGTATCAATTTTTTTATACCACATCCTTGGTGATTTTTTTAAACGATAGAGGGACATTTTCATCTTGCATACCAACTCCTTCTTTCCCTTCACAGCAAAGCCTTTCGGCTGCTTCATATATATTTCTTCTTCTAGGTCCCCATGTAGGAATGTTGTATTCGCATCCATCTTTTCTACTTCAAAATCAAATGAAGTAGCAACAAATAATAGAAATCTTATAGAAGTTAACTTGTAAACATCAGAAAAAATCTCACCAAAATCAATTCCCTCAACTTGGGAATAACCCTTTGATACTAACCAAGGTTTGTATTTCTCCACTTTGCCTTCTGCATTCATCTTCTTTTTAAATACCCATTTGTTGCAAATGTGATTTCTTCCAATCGACGACTCTATTAGATCCCAAGCCTCATTCTTATCCAAGGATTCCATTTATTCATCCATGGCCTTTTCCCATAGATTTCCATCTTCTAAATCCAGTACCTTCCTGAAAGTTCTAGGATCATCATCAGTAATAGACAAAGAAAAATTTGAAAGGAAATCAAATGGAGTATGCCTTTCTGTTATCCTTGTTTCTCAAACCGATCTCCACAATACTAGAGTATGAGGATATTCTTCTTCTGACTCCTATTCTTCTGTAGAGTCTGATTCATCATTCTTTAAATCAAACTCTATTTTATTTGGTCCTTCCTTACTTGGTAGGACTTCTTATTTAACAACATCCTTCATTTCTCTAAATACCACATCTCGGCTATACACAACCTTCTTATTTTCTGGGTTCCAAAGCTTATAACCTTTGATACCATCTTTATACCCAATAAAGATACACTTTTCATCCTTCTTATGTAGCTTACTCATGTTTTCCTTTGGAACATCAACATAGAACTCATGACCAAATACCTTGAGATGTGTGAGAGAAGGTCTCTTACCAGTCCATACCTCTTGTGGATTCTTGTCATCCATCACTGATGAGGGTGATTTGTTGACCAGGAAACATCCAATACCCACTGCCTCCACCCAAAATTATTTCCCTAACTCGACACCATTGAGCATGCACATTGAATTTTCCATCATCGTCCTATTCATCATTTCTGTAACTCCATTCTATTGAGGTGTATATGGAGTATTCGTATGCCTTACTATATCACACTTCTTACATAATTCTTCAAATTCATTCCCATAGAATTATCTGCCATTATCTATCCTCATCACCTTAATTCTTTTCTCTGTTTGATTCTTAACAAGAGCCTTAAACTCCTTAAACCTGTCAAATAATTCATATATATTCATGAGTAAATATATCAGAGTATTCCTCAAGAATTCATATATAAATGAGACATAGTACATAGATTTTCCCAATGATGGAATCGACACAGGTCCAAACACATCATTGTGAACTAGGTGTAAAATTCCTTCTGCCCTCATTGCACCAGAGGGGAATCTTTCCCGATTCTACTTCCCATATACAAAATGTTCACAGAAATCAAAATCCAGAGAGAATTTAGACATACCTTCAACCTTACCTTTACTGTGTAGTAGTCGAAGACCCTTCTCTCCGATATGCCCCTGTTACACATGAGATTTTCACACCTAGGTATCTTTCCCTAAGTGTCGTAAAGTGTCATATAAGTGTCTCGTACACCTCGACACCATGGAATAAACTATGTCACAATCCATAGTCAATGTGGAGGGATATATTACATGAAGGCCAAAATATCAAGTGCACATGAATTATTATTAATATTAATGAAAAAGAAATTAATGAAGTGTGAGAATCCACTTCACATTTGGTTTCCTTAGGGAAGGTGGAGGATCTCATGGATTATTGAAATATTTCGTCCTTAAAATCCTTGATAGATATTTCCTCCCTAAAGTCCTTAAGATATATTTTCTCCCTAAATACCTTAGAGATCCCTTTTTAGTGGATCTGATGAGTGATCCTCTCCATGGTGGTTAAGCATCCAAATCCTATATAATGAGGGGTTTCCATGGAGATGGGGAGAGGCATATTGGAGGTATCAAACCTATGGTCTTGGGAGAAAGATTTAGTATGTCAAACCTATAATTTTGGGAGCTTTTTGAAAGGGATAGATGAGGAGGACTTGGATAGGCCACCATGACTTCATCTACGGTTTGTAAGTATCTCTTTTGAGTTCTCATTAATATATGCTTGGCCTATTCCCTTCTAATTTTTGTATCTTCACATATGTTGTCTATTATAGATGGATTTTATTAGACTAATATTAAAGAGTAGAGTAGGATTTCTTTGTCTTCTTGTTGTCCATTGCATTGCAGGTGTCGAATGGTACCAAGGAGGTAGGGGATCAAGCTCAAACTGGAGCAGTGAGAACAAACATCAGAATAAGATGCATCACACTTCATTCCTTCTCCTTCTCTTTCTGATTAAGTAATTATATTCAAAGGGATATTAGTGTCCAATGTTATCATATTTATGTCTTGGTAGAGGGGTCTAGAATCCAAGAGGAAATTCACCTATCCATAGGGGGATTTTCCTACAACAACCCCATTCTTTGATGCCATAACATAACCTTTTCTCCAGAGACTATAGGAGTTCTTTCTTCTTCAACTCCAATATCGGGAACAATGGAACTATTACACCCATCACTAATATTTCTTCCTTGTAGATTATACAAATTTCCAAACCAAACTCCCTTCAACAACACCATTTCCCCTCGAACCATCATGAAGGTTTCCTTTTCAAATATTATTTTTACCCCTACATCGTCCATTTTTCTTACAAAAATCAAATTTATGGCCAATCCTAGGATATGTAGAACACCAGGTAGTGTTCTAATCCTTCCATCTATGAGCCTCAACTTGACTTTTCCTCGACCTATGATTCTAGTTGTCAAGTCATCACCTAGGAAAACATTACCTCCATCATACCTTTCATATTCACAAAATCACTCCCTATGGGGAGTCATATGAAAGGATGCACCTGAGTCAACCAACCATGCCTCATGATCTGCATGTGTGCTTGAAGAATCCAAGTACACATCCCCTCCTTCTTCCTTGGAGGTCTTTTATTCTGTAGAAGGAGATTCTTCAGATCCCTTCTTTTTCTCAACTTTGGATCTATATTGCTTCTTGTAGTGCCCTTATTTTCCACATCTCTAGCATACCTTTACAAACTTTTCGGGAGAATTAGATATTCCCTTAGACTTAAATCTCCCAATTGAGGACTTAAATCTATTTAATTTCCTGGGAGTGTCCTCTTGAAAATAATTCATTTTTTCTTTGTCCTTCCATGTTCTTCCATCTCATCTCCTCCGATAGCAAGGATGAGACCATATTACTACCTATGGCCATAGCCAGACTATCCCATGGGTCTGGTAAAGAGCATAGTAAAATGATACACTTATCTTCATCTGAAATTTTAATCTCAACATATACTAACTGACTTACCGTAGTATTGAAGGCATTAAAATGCTCTCTCATCCTCAGGTAATATAGCTTCTTTCTTAGGAATAGTTTATTTACTAGGGACTTAGACTGTTACAACTTCCCCAACTTATCCCATAAATCTTTGGCTATAGCTTCCTATGACACATTCAGTAATATTGAATCTGAGAGACACATTCAGATTGTGCTCTTCGCCTTTTGATCCAACTTTTTCCAGTCATATGATGAATTTCCTGTAGGTGCAGGACCTAGATCCACCGAGATCCACTGATCTTTTTCCACAAAAAAATATTCCATATTCAGCTTCCACAACTCAAAAATTTTCCCATTAAACTTCTCAATCTCCAATTTTGAATTGCTCACCATTTCTTTTCACCTAGAAAATCAATACCATAGATATCCCACTGTAACAAGGCTTATCAAAGTCTCGAGCCAAACCCTTGACCACAACAGCATCCCCCTGAAGCAAACAATGCTCTAATACCAAATTTATATTTTAACCTTGTACAATATTTTACTGCAAATATATTTTCAATAAAAGAACAGAAAAGATACATTGGAAAATACACACATTACACATAGATTTTTCCCCTGGAAACCCAAACTAGGAAAACCAACATATTTTATATTCATTCATAGTGATACATTGTTTACAATACAATATACATATAGGAGACAACGACATACAAAACCATAACCCAATGACCTAGATTACTCAACAACCATGATTCCTTATCCAGAAATAGAAAACCATAGGCAAAAACCATCTGTCGAAAAACCACTCAACAATGGACATGAAACATCAAGGTGACACAAAAAATGAGGCAAAAATGCTACAAGTTTCTCGAGGGAAAAAAATTCTCGAGAGTGTTTCCCCCGAACCCCCAGACAGGGGGGCTATTTCCCCCTTGAAACCCCCAAAGCGGGGGCATAGCGTCCCTGTAATACCCCAAGGATGTGCCCCAATTGTATTATGAATAGTAATATGTTTTATAGGCTGGTGAGCCAATTATTTGTAAGTTGGTGGGCTTATGTGGTTATTAAACCAGAGAGCCTAAGTGTTAAAGGCCAGGAGCTTGATTTTGTAAATGAAATCATGCAAATTGTTAATAAAAAAATAAACATCGTTGTGTGTACACCGACCACAATGAAAGAGTGATGGGGGACTGAGCTTCCACAAGGCTGGGTAAGGGAGAGGGGGATGAAAGGTTGGGAGAAGGGCTAATATTAGGAGCTTATGTCCTTGGGAATAATAATTAAATATTATTCCAAAGATGTGTAAATGTTTATGTTTTATCCTAATTTCCTGGAAGGGGGAAACGTGTGCAAAATGGGGAGCATGCATTCCCAGGGAGACAGGTGTTGACCTGGGTGCATGTAGTTAAAACCATAGAAGTGAGCCATGTTGGGGGTTCGACCTCCCATTCTCCATCCTTCGTCTGAACTCGTGGGTGTCGGTGATCGACCTCTATTTTTGGTGTTTGTTATGGGGATCCTTTACCTCAACTGTTGAGTCTCTACATGGGATCTCTGTACACCCTCATGCATCCCCAAAACCAGACCTATCAGTCTGTCCTATGTTGCATGGTTGAGAAACCTGAAATTGCCTGAGTCGTTTTGTGCTATCCTAGTGGGTTGTTTTGGCCATGCAGTTCTTGACTATGTGAAGTTGTTTTCATTGACTGTGCATTGTTGAGCCTTGTTGTTGTGTCCTCACTATGATGAAATTGGTCAAAATAAAAATTTTCCATACCTGTGCGTAACTCTCTCCAGGTGAGAGAGTGTGTTGAGGAAGTAAGAACTCCTAGAAGGGGGTCCTATAGCTGCTACAGAGCTCTGATATTTCCAGACTACCCTATTGCTGGAGCCCAAGGCAAGGGAGGTAAAGCAGCCAAAGGACTATCTGGGTGACAGTGAAGCTGTATACTCATGGGGTGGGATAGGTATGTGGGGAATGAAAGTCTGTGAGTAGTGGGCATAAGTGACTCCTGGGAGAGAACCCTTCCTCTGTGACTGTGTGTCTTCTTGTTAACCTTGCCTAGCCTAGGATTCCCTTACTCGATGGAGCTTAGTCCTAGCTCGGGGGTGACCTACTGTTGAGAGTGATGAGCAGTGCGGTCTAAGGATGGGAGGTTCGTGGAAGGTCTACACAAATTTGGTGGTGTATTACAATTTCAAACATAAGTATCATTATGTGTTTTAATTATGTACTTAATTAAAGGAAAGTTCTGTGATACTTGTAATATTATCATGTATTCTGTTGCTAGTTTGAATTGATGTTAATTATGTTTAAGTTTGTATGACAGTAGTAAATCCATGTCAAATGTCTTATGTTGATTTAATGCTTATTTTTTATAATTAATGCAGGTTATATATTTAAGTATGTGAATGTTTCCGCGAAGTAGTGTTTCTCGACAAATGGGTTGATTTTCAAGGATGTTATAATGTGGTATCCGAGCCCAAGGTTTCAATGCTGAGCCTGGATGGGTCAGATAAGTGATCTTTGGACCCAAGGTATCAAGTGGAAATTGTGTTGGAGGAACCAATTTTGAACCTTAGAGAATTCCTGAGCACCAAGGAGTTACTTGGTCATGTTATGAAGCTCAGGAGGGGTAGCGGTAGAATAAAACCATAACCGGTGTGTCATTTGACCACAAAGAGAGAGCGCTCAACACTTGGAGTGTGGGAGCCATAGGATATATTCGAAAGGAGAGACCTTACGATCGTTAGATCCAGAGAAGGTGCTAGAAGCATATCCGGGAAGCCTTTCGGGAGTTCAACGATCAGGAAAAGAAGGGTGTGCTAAGGTGCAAACTTCTGATGCCCGAAACTACGAAGTCCCGAAAATATCTACACCGTAGATCATAGGAAAAGAGATTGACTGTAGGATCAAGTGAAGGAGTAGATCGCGATTTTGTATATCGGGAAAAGCAATATGTGTCGGTGCACGAATTCCCGATTCCCAAAACTCGAAGTCCCGAAACAAAAAGTGAACATGGTGGGACCCAATGATGTCGCCAGAAATGATGTGGACATTCCTAGGCATGCCATGTGCCATCATTGTAGTTGGATACAATTGTACTATGTGGGCCTGGATGGTAAAGTAAATAGGAACTTCAAATGTTGAAAGATTGGAAGGAAACAAGTGTGGAAACTCCTGAGGTCTGAAGTCCCGAAGTCCCAAAAACTTTGAGGATGGAAAGACCATAGCGAAATATAGTCATTGGATGTTGGGTAAATGTAGACCATTGATATGCCTTTTTCATGTATTCGGTAATCATAACTCTGAAGGATAGTTGTGTGTGCTTTGAAATCCTTGAAGGATGAAACACCGGTAGCACCTAGTGGTCTAGCATTGGTCACGACCCGTGGTCACATGGGTTGGGGACTAGGAAAAAGGGGGCTATCGCCCAAAAGTTACAGAGCTGAGCAGAGCTCAGACAATTCGTGAAATCGAAAATTTTTCTTAAATAGGATTGGTTTTGAATATGTGGAATTTGTTAAGGAGAGATGGCCTGAAAAATTATGGTTGTCTACACGTTGTGATTGCAGAAGTTTGATGAGTGCCAGAACCGATTAGAATTTCCACAGAGTGCAAATAAATGGAAGAGGTGTGGATTTCCTCCAGTTCAGAGAATGAAAGAAACATAATGGATGTCCACTTGGGATTCTAAGGATCAAACTCCAATGGGCATGAAAAAGAGATGGATAAGGAAGGGCATATGATGAAAATCATTGAAAGATTGCAGAAATATGCCTAGGCTTCCCGAGATGATAGCCAAAATATCATGAAATCCAAAGATCAACAGGGAGAATTCAACTTGAAGTTGATGTAGAGCTTGGATAGGATCGAAAAGAAATTGGAAAAACAGAGTGACTCAAGCCAAATAGTTAGTTGCGGGACCCCTGAGAGGAAAAGAATATCGAGGAGTTTTAGAATACATTGTCGTCGTTCCCCAGAGAATTCCAGTAAGGAGTCACACCATAGTTCAAGCCCATATCCTACCCGAAAGCATAGGAGATCTAGAGTGGATGAACTGAAAGGGGAAATGAATAAGATTAAGCCTCCTATGTTTTATGGAGAGCACTAGAAGGAGGAAGATGTCGAGACATGGCTGCTAGGCATGAGGAAGTACTTCCAAATGCAGAATTATTCCTCTCATGCTGAAGGAAGAATTGCGATGTATCAACTGAAAGGAAAAGAATCCATGTGGTGGGATCAACTTCTGTAGGTGCAGCACATTATAGAGAAGGATATAACTTGGAAGGAATTCAAGAGGTATTTCGAGAAGAAATATTTGACCAATATATATTATGATAGAAATATGAAAGAGTTCTTCAAACTTAAGTTGCACAACATGACCATTGATGAAAACGAACGAAGATTTTTGGAATTGCTGAAGTATGTTCCGTTCATCAAGGAGGAGACTGTCAAGATTCATAGGTATATAAGTGGATTTCCACTGTCCATTGGTGAAAAGATCCAGTATGATGACCCTAAGACTATGGAAGAGACAATAAGGAGAGAGAAATGTTTGTATGAGAAGAAAAGAGAAAAGCCTACTTTCTAGAAGGCCTAGGAAGACAAGAAGAATTTCAAGATGGATCAGAGGAATAAGGGAAATAGGCCATCATTTTTCAGAGATAGTCCTCAAGAACAACCATCTTTCAGAGAGCTCAGGAAGGCTGAAGTGGGTGGACAAATGGAAATACAGACACCTATGGAGTGTTGGGGTTGTAAAGGAAACCATAGGTACTGAGATTTCCCCCACAGAAATGATAAAGTGAGAGTTATCCACAACGTTTAGCAAGCTGAAGCAGTGGAGGACATGGGCAATAGAATGCCAAGTATTTACGCAGCCCTGGACAACAAGAAAGTTGAATATCAGTTGCACATGATTGAAGTGGAAGGTATGATCAACAACCATGCCTTTACTATTTTAATTGATTCAGGGGCTAGCCATAGTTATATAGATCCTAGAGTGGTGGAAAGTTTGCAATTGTCGAGAAGCAAACATGGAAAATATTGGTTAGTGCAGTTGGCTACATGAACCAAGAGAAGAGTTACAGAATTGGTTATGTCATGTCCAGTGGATATGAATGGACTAAGCACAAAGGTTGAATTGAACATTCTGCCTTTAGGCTCTTATGACTTTCTAATTGGGATGGACTGGTTGGACTAGCACCATGCCATCTTAGATTGTCATAATAAGGCATTCACTTGCTTGGATGGGGAAGGATATTGGAAAACAGTCCAAGGAATTCCTAGAGTTGTTGTTGTCAGAGAAATCTCAACAATGCAGATGAAGAAGTGTTTCAGGAAGGGTTGTCAATTATTTGCAGCCCACTTGGAGGAAGCACCTGAGGATAAGGTGTCAAATATCGAAGACCATGTGGTACTAAAGGAGTTTGAGGATATATTTTAGGAGGTACCCGGACTACCTCCGAAAAGAGATATTGACTTTTCTGTAAACTTAATTCCTGGAGCAGCTCCAATGTCGAAAGCTCCTTATAGAATGAGTACGTCGGAGCTGAAACAACTGCAAATGCAGCTTGAGGAGATCCTAAGGAAGGGTGATCCATGTGGATATGGGTGTCCACCCACCTATTCCTCTTGGACCCACACCATTGTTTCTTTCAGTTTTCTAGTTTCCTTAATTGTATCACAATTTACTATTTTTAGCAGTTTTTCAGGTCCTGAACTTTCGGAGCCATTTTGAGGCCCTAAAAGATGTTTTTTGGGCATGAATGCTCCAGTGAATATGAGTTTGTTTCAAAATTGATATTCGATATTAGCAGTTTAGTCCTTGGACAGATGCTTCTAATGATGTATCATGTGCGTCTAACAGAGATAGTATGCCAAAGTTACAACCTCGGGAAATTGATGTACCAACTTACCCCAACGGAGCCCATATTCTGGCATTTCGTCTCCTAGGGATAGGGTTTTGGATGTTTAGGGTTTTCCATTGTTTCTCAATAATATATAGGCCTTCGAGCCTCATTGTAACACAAATTTCATAGGCCATTAGCTGCCACATCTCTTCCCAGAGATAAGCTACCAGCGCCCAAGTTATTTTATTTCCATTCTGTCTGTAAGCATATTTTAGTCATTTGTTGTTAATAAAATGAAGTTTTACTTCTGCTGCATCTCTGTGTTTATGTGTATTTATGTATTTCATTGTGTTGTTGCATAAATCTGGATCAGTGGTATCATATCATTCTACTCTTTATCGATCCTTCTTTGCATGTCCCCAACGAGGTCAGGGTATAAGGAGTTAGGGCTCGATTTGGTTGAACCCTTTCAAGATCACCCTCGCAAACCCCGACGGCCACCCATGGGGGAAGAAAAGAAAGATGAGGGAGCAAGATATCCTATCAAATTATTGCTCAAGGAGGCCCTCGAGAAATAAAGGAATGCGATGATGGACAAATTTTCCTAGATCCTTCAACGGCTTCCCACTAGCAGTGCATCTACATCCAACAACCACTTTGGAGGCACCACTCTTTTTAAGGTACAAGTAAACTTTGACATTCCCATATTTGAGGGAAAAATAGATGCAGATGTCATTGATAGATGGTTGAATCTTTTAGAAGGATATTTCTGGGTTCATGACTTTTCCAATCGAGAAAGGATTATTTTTTCACTCCTTAAAGCCACCCCCCATGTCAAGGACTGGTGGGAAACCTACTGGGAGAAACATAGCGAGGGGGAACCCTCTCTATTCTCAGTCGTACCCACTTGGAATTATTTTTGAGACACAATCAAGGAACAATATTATCCTATGGGGAGCTATGAGGACAAATTACATATAGTGGACTACACTGCGACAGCAAAGGGACCAAGATGTGCATGAGCTGATGAATCTGTTCCATACCCTATGCACAAAGTTGGGTATCAAATATTTGGAGAAATATTTGGTGTTAAATTACTGTAGTTGTATTCATAGATACATTTAATAGGAAATGGATTTCCTCAACATCTCCTCTCTTGGTGTGGCATACCGGTATGCTGCCAAGATTGAGTAGAAGTTCAAATAGAAGAAGCGAGACTTTAGGTCTGCGAATCAGAAGCAAGGGAAAGGTACCCCCAAACCACCAAACAAAGGACCAATCCAAGGTGGGGCGGCATAGGAAAACCCACCAAAGCCACAAGAAAATAACAACATCACGAAGCCGAAAAAAGACATGGTGAAGTAGTGTGAGTTCCATAAGAGATCCACTCACAACACAAGTGAGTGTCGGGACAAGCAGTCATTGGTAGCTGAGTTGAAGGCTTATGAATCGGATGCAGGCTCCGACTGTGAATCAGAACCTGGAAAGGGGAATGGCAGGGGGAAGTATATTATTGATGCAGAGCCCAATGCCACCGTTTCCACCATGAAGATCCAGAATAAGGAACCAAAAGATTCAGAGGAGGTGGAGTGCCTCTTCCATTCCCATATGTGGGTAAAGGGTTCCCCATTGCAGTTCATTTCCGATAGTGGGAGCCAGAAGAACCTCATCTCAGTAGAGGTCATGAAATGGTTGGGCTTGCTGACCACAATACACCCACAACCATACACCATCGAGTGGCTTCACCAAGGATGGGACCTCCACGTAAGCCAGCAATGTCACCTTCCCTACAACATCAAGCCCTTCACGGATGAGGTATTATTTGACATTGCTCCTCTTGATGTTTCTGATGTATT
The DNA here is from genome assembly GCA_010110895.2 of Picea sitchensis. NCBI lineage: Eukaryota > Viridiplantae > Streptophyta > Pinopsida > Pinales > Pinaceae > Picea > Picea sitchensis. The sequence continues at coordinate 56,255 of SNQJ01S0031874.1, read as the reverse complement.
ATTAGGCCAACCATACTTGTGGAAGCGACATGTTGTGTATGATTCTAGGCCCCATGCTGTTATTATTACTTTGGGAAATAAGATGTACATGATACCATAAATAGCACTGCCTATAGCCATCTCTTTGGTTACTGCAAAACAATGTAATAAGGTCATTTCCAAAACCAGGAAATTTGTTTTTCTGATGATCCGCCCTCAGGGAAAGAAGAAGAATCTGGCCACGACCTCTAGACAGGGCCCCTCTGCACGAAAACAAAAGATGGATAAGGTAATGGAGGAGAACGAGGACATATTCACCTCCCCCGCAGGGGTGCCTCTACATTGTCAGGTGAAGCACCCCATCGATATGACCCCAGGTGCACCAATTCCCAATGGACCAATCTATCAGTGCTCTGTTCTAGAGAATGATGAAATAAAGAGGCATATTCAAGAGTTGTTGCAGAAAGGTCACATCCGACCGAGTTCATTGCCCTGTGGGAGCCCAATCATGTTGGTACAAAAGAAGGATGGGACTTGGAGACTCGACATTGACTATTAGGCACTGAATAAGATCATTGTCCGGAATAGGTACTCGATCCCACAGATTGATGAACTTATGGACCAACTCAAGGGGGAGAAATATTTCAGCAACATCAACTTGAAGTTTGGGTATCACCAGGTACCAATCGAACCCTCTGATGTGTGGAAGACTGCGTTCAAATCCAAGGAGGGTCTTTTTGAATGGTTGGTCATGACTTTCGAGTTGACGAATGCCCCTGCAACATTCATGAGACTAATGGATGACATCTTGTAGCCATTCACCAACTCATTTGTAGTGGTGTACTTGGATGACATTCTGATCTTTAGCTAGACTTGGGAAGAGCAACTCCACCACATCCAAAAAGTCCTCCAAACACTGCGACAACACAAGTTATGTGCCAATTTGGAGAAGTGCACTTTTGGCATGACCCAGGTTCAGTATATGGGATACATTATTGATGAGTAGGGGGTGCATGTGGATCCATCCAAGATCCAAGTCATTCAATATTGGCCAACCCCAACCACCCTAACAGAGCTCCGCATATTTTTGGGTCTTGCTAATTTCTACCGCAGGTTTGTGTTGGGATTCTCTCATATCACTTGGCCCTTGAGTCAAGTCACCAAGGGAGGAGTGAAAGAAAAAATCTTTTGGTTTGAATCTCAACAGAAGGCATTTGAGGATTTGAAGAGTCACCTCTTCTCTACACCAGTGCTCACATTATCAAACTTGAAACAACCATTTGAGATTGAGACAGATGCCTCCGACTATGCTATTGGGACAGTCCTTACTCAACAGGGGCATCCAATGGAATATCATAGTGAGAAACTTTCTGACACAATATAGAAGTATCCCACTTATGTCAAAGAAATGTATTCCATTGTGCAGACTTGTCAACAATGGAAGCATTACATTTTGGGAAAGGAAACAGTCATCTACACAAACCACCAACCCTTGCAGTTCATACAGACACAAGGGAAGTTGCAGAACGATCGCCATCAGAAGTGGTCCACATACCTACAACAGTTTCATTTGAACATTAAGTACAAGAAAGGAAGCACCAATAATATTGTAGACTACCTCAGATGATCCCCTATCATGGCGCTAACCACGATGCTCAACTTTTGTGGGAACGAGACTTCCGAATGGTCGCTTCTCTACAAAAGTGATCTAGAATTTGGCCACACATACAATACACTCTTGGAGGGTAAGAAAGTTCCTAATTTTCATCTCCAGGATGTCATACTATGTCACTTGGGACATATTTGTGTTCCTTCAAGAGAGAGTGCCAAGATGATTTGGGAGGTGCACTACAGTCGGGTCATTGGGTATTTCGGGGTCGAGAAAACTGTGGCAGTTTTGAAAAAGTATTTCTATTGGCCGAACCTTCGACAAGATGTCAGGAAGTACATCAACTCTTGCACTACTTGCACCATTGCCAAACCGACCATCAAGAAGAAATGCCTCTATACTTCGCTGCCTACCCCTAGTCGACCTTGGGAATCCATCTCCATGGATTACATGTCAGGCCTTCGTTCTACTAAGCATGGAAATGAATGTGTTTTTGTGGTCGTCGATAGATTCTTGAAGACGTCCATTATGATGGCCTGCAAGAAGAATATCACAGTAGAAGACACTGCTAAACGCTTCTTTGAACGAGTGTGGGTACACTTTGGGATCCCATAGTCCATCATCTCAAATCGGGACAGTAGGTTCCTCAGTACATTTTGGTCCAGCCTCTGGTCGATGTTGGACACCAAGCTCACCAAGTCCACATCTTTCCATGTGCAAACTGATGGCCAGACAGAGGTCGTCAACCAGATGATTGTACACATTTTGTGCATGTACAACTCAAAGCATCCACGCACATGGGATGGGAGCCTCCCCTATGTACAACACAGCTACAACCGGGCTCTCCATAGCTCAACCAGCCACAACACCTTTCAGGTGGGCTTGGGATTCCAGCCACTATGTCCCATTGACGTAGCCATGCCATTTGCGACTACTTAGGTAGATTCAGCCCATGTCCAGTCTAAGGTTGTCAAGGAAAACAAATTCATTGAGCTCATTCAACACATCCGTCAATAGGTTTATGACATCTTGGACAGAGCCAATGCTAAGTACAAGCAACAACATGATCAACATTGGGTGCCACACAACTTCCAGGTGGGTGAAAAAGTGTGGCTACATTTGCAAAAGGAGTGCCTCGTTGGACCCTACCACAAGATTCACCTGCTCTGATATGGTCCATACACCATCACTAGGGTTGTAGGGGACAATTCATTTGAGATCGGTATTCCACCATTCCTTAGTCTGCACCCAGTGTTTAATGTGGACCACCTTCGGCCCTACTTTCCACCCCTACTGGACACATACGACATGGAAGAACAACTCACACCAACAGATTTAAACCCCAATTGCATGGAACAAGCCACAATTGATCGGATTATGGACACATAGATCAAGAAAACCTACAAACAGAGGATCCAGCTATATCAATTTGTCAAAGTAGGCCAACTCCTTCACCAGGGCAAGTGGCTCATCTGGGACCAAGTTTAGTAGAAGTTTCCTCATCTCATGGAGGAACTTAACGCAATGGGGACCATTGCTTCATAAGGGGGGAGGAATGATCCAGGTGGATATTGGTGGCCACCCTCCTATTCCACTTGGACCCACACCATTGTTTCTTTCAGTTTTCCATTTTTCTTAATTGTAGCACAATTTATTATTTTTAGCATTTTTTCGGGTCCTAAACTTTCGGAGCCATTTTGAGGCCCTAAACGACATTTTTTGGGTATCAATGCTCTGGCGAATATGAGTCTGTTCCAGACTCGATATTTTCTATTAACAGTGTATTCCTCAGACAGATATTTCTAACGATGTATCATGTGCGTCAAATGGAGATAGTATGCCAAATTTATGACCCCGGGAAATTGATGTACCAACTTACCCCAATAGGGCCCATATTCTGGTGTTTCATCTCCTAGGGTTAGGTTTTTGGATGTTTAGGGTTTTCCATTGTTTCTCAATAATATATAGGCCTTTGAGCCTCATTTTAACACAGATTTCAGAGGCCAGTAGCCACCACATCTCTTCTTAGAGATAAGCTACCAGCGCCCGAGCTATTTTATTTCCATTATGTCTGTAAGCATATTTGAGTCATTTATTGTTAATAAAATGAAGTTTTACTTCCGATGCATCTCTGCGTTTATGTGTTTTTATGTATTTCATTTTGTTCCTACATAAATCTGGATCAAAGGGGTATATACTCCCAAGCGTGTCACCTTGGGGTGCCCCAGTCCTGTTCATGATGAAGAAGGACAAGATGTTGATATTGTGTATAGATTTCAAACAACTGAACAAGGTAATTGTAAAGAACAAGTATCCTTTGTCGAGGATTGATGATTTCTTTGTTCAGTTGAAGGATGCGAAGATATTTTTGAAGATAGATCTTAGATCAGGATATCACCAAGTAAGGATAATAGATGAAGACATCAGCAAGACCACCTTTAGAACAAGGTATGATCATTACAAGTTCACAGTGGTGTCGTTTGGGCTGTCAAACGCACATGTTATTTTTATGTGTCTAATGAATGGTGTGTTCAAGGACTACCTTGACAAGTTTGTCATAGTCTTCCTAGATGACATTTTGGTGTATTCCAAGTCAGAGGATGAGCATGAACAAAATCTGAGGATGGTGTTGCAGGTGCTAAGAGAGCACCAACTATATGCCAAGTTGAGCAAGTGCTTGTTTTATCAGCAGCATATCCATTACTTGGGGCATATTATTTCGAAAGATGGGATAGCGGTAGATCTTGAAAATATTGAGGCCATCATAGAATGGTCAGTGATAAAGAACATGATGGATTCAGATCCTTTATGGGTCTAGATGGTTATTACAGAAGGTTTATCACATATTTCTCGAGGATAGCTCACCCTATCACTTCCCTACAAAGGAAAGAGAGGAAATTTCAGTGGATAGAGGAATGCAAGAAAAGCTTCCAACAATTGAAGAAGCTGTTAACCAGTGCTCCAATCCTGAGGATCACAGACCCAAATGAATATTTTGTGGTGTGCACTGATGCATGCAAAGAAGGACTAGGAGGAGTCCTTAGTCAGAATGGATTCATAATATGTTATGAATCCAGGAAGTTGAAAGAGAACGAAAATAACTATGCAACTCATGATTTGGAGTTGGTGATCGTCGTTCATGCTCTAAGGAAGTGGAGACATTACCTCATGGGAAGGAGTTCTTAATTAAGAAAATACCATAATGGTCTGAAGTATTTGTTTAATCATCCAACCTTGAACACTAGGCAGAGTAGGTGGTTGGAATTTCTTTGTGAATACGATTTCAATATTAGGCATATGAAAGGGAAGGAGAATAACATTGTTGATGCACTCAATAGGAGATTACACGAATTACATGCTACAACCATTAGCATGTATCAAACCAATATAAAGAGAATATTTTTGGATGTTGCAAGTGCAGACTTGTAGTACAGGGAATTGGTAGCGAAGCTACAACAGGATAAGACACTGCAAGGAATGGAATATTATAAGCTTGGAGATGATGGAACACTCCTGTACAAAAATAGAGATTATGTACCTAATGTCCAGGATTTGAAACTTGTGATTCTAAAAGAAATGCATATTGTTCCTTATGTTGGGCACCCTAGATATCATAAGACTGTGGTGGCAGTCAAGAGCCATTACTTTTGGCTAGGTATGAAGAAAGATATCATTGAATACATTGTCATATGTATGGAGTGTCAGAAGGTTAAAGATGAGCACAGGCACCCAGTTGGATTACTGCAGCCTCTACCCATTCCTGAGTGGAAGTTGGAAGTAGTGACAATGGACTTCATCACAGGTTTTCCTAGAACAAACATGCAACATGATTCCATCATGGTGGTGGTGGAAAATCTTACAAAAGCTACCCATTTTATTATGCTAAAGACTACTCACAAGGCAGCGGATGTTGTCGATATCTTTATGAAGGAAGTGGCACGATAGCACAAAATTCCAAAGACAATTGTGTCTGACAGAGACTCGAAATTTACCTCAAATTTATGGAAAGGGTTATTCAAGGGATTCAGAACGAATCTGAACTTCAGTACAACCTATCATCTTGAGTCGGATGAGCAGAAAGAGCGGGTGAATCGAGTTTAGAAGACATACTGAGAATGTATGTGATGGACAAACCATCGAAATGGGAAGACTACCTACACTTGATGGAATTCACCTACAACAATGGGTATCAAGCATCATTGAAGATGAGCCCATTTGAACCACTTTATGGTAGAAAGTGAAACACTCCAGTAAGCTGGGATAACCTAGTTGATAGAGCAGTAGTTGGGCCAGAGTTGCTCAAGGAAATGGAAGAGAAAATGATGAAAATTAAGAAGAACTTAAAGGCTGCCCAAGACAGGCAGAAAAGTTATGATGATAAGAATAGAAACCACCGAGAATTTAAAGTGGGAGATCATGTTTTTCTGAAAGTAAAAGCCAATAGAAGTTCCCTGAGGCTAGGAAACTGTTCTAAGTTGGTAGCCATATTTTGTGGGCCATTTGAAATTCTAGGAAGGATTGGGCCAGTTGCATATATGCTTGCATTACCTACATCCATGACTATACATAATGTGTTTCATTTTTCATTACTTAAGAGATATATACCTGATCCTAATCATGTGATTGATTGGAATGTGATTCGGGTGGAATAAGAACGTGTCCTGCAAGTGCATCATGTGTGCATATTGGACCGAAAAAGAAAACAGCTCTGGAATCGAGCCATAGGACTTGTAAAGGTCTAGTGGATATAGTACGGACCTGAGGATGTGACATGGGAACATGAATATGCTATGCGAGAAGAATACCTACATCTTTTTGAAGATTTTGGAAATCTTGCTAATGTTGTGCGAAAGTTGCACCGTGGATAGTGAAAAAATAACGGGAGGGGATTGTAATACCCCAAGTACATGCCCCAATTGTTTTATGAATAGTAATATGTTTTATAGGCTAGTGAGACAAGTATTTGTGAGATGGTGGGCTTATGTAGTTATTAGGCCATAGAGCCTAAGTGTTAAAGGCCAGGAGCCTGATTTTGTAAATGAAATCATGCAGATTGTTAATAAAAATAAAACTACACTACGTGTGGACCAAATATGATGAAAGAGTGATGGGGGACTAACCTTCCACGGGGCTAGGTAAGGGAGAGGGGACTGAAAGGTTGGGAGAAGGACTAAGCTTAAGAGCTTAAGTCCTTGGGAATAATAATTAAATATTATTCCAAAGATGTGTAAATGTTTATGTTTTATCCTAAGTTCCTAGAAGGGGGAAACGTGTGAAAAATGGGGAGCATGCAGCCCCAGGGAGACAGGTGGCAACCTAGGTGCATGCAGTTAAAACCAAAGAAGTGATCCATGTTTGGGGTTTGACCTCCCATTATCCATCCTTCATTTGAACTCACGGGTGTCGATGATCAACTTCTATTTTTGTTGTTTGTTCTGGGATCGTTTACCTAAACCATTGAGTCTCTGCGTGGGATCTCTGTACACCCTCACACATCCCCGAAACCAGAACCCTAAGTCTATCCTATGTTGCATGGTTGAGAAACCCGAAATTTTCTGAGTCGTGTTGTGTTATCCCAGTGGGTTTTTGTGGTTGCGCAATTCTTGACAGTGTGAAGTTGTTTCCATTGACTGTGCATTGCTGAGCCTTGTTGTTGTGTCCTCACTATGCTAAAATTGGTCAAAAGAAGAGGTTGTCAGACTTGTGAGTAACTATCTCTAGGTGAGAGAGTGTGTTGAGGAAGTAAGAACTCCTGGAAGGGGGTCCTATAGCTGCTATAAAGCTCTGATGTTTCTGGTCTGGCCTATTGCTGAAGCCCAAGGCAACGGAGGTAAAGTAGACAAAGGACTGTCAAGGTGATAGTGAAGGTGTATACTCTTGGGGTGTGGTAGGCATGTGGGGAATGAGAGTCTATGAGCACTGGGTGTAAGTGACTCCTGGGAGAGAACCCTTCCTATAAGACTATGTGTCTTCCTGTTGACCTTGCCGAGACTAGGATTCCCTTACCCAGTGGAGCTTAGTCCCAGCTCAGGAGTGACCTACTGCTGAGAGTGATGAGCAACGTGGTATAAGGCTGGGAGGTTCGTGGAAGGTCTACACATAGTTGGTGGTGTATTACAGTTTCAAATATAAGTATCATTATGTGTTTTAATTTTGTACTTAATTAAAATACATGTTTTTTAATGCTTGTAATATTATCATGTATTCCCTTTCTAGTTTTAATTGTTGTTAATTATGTTTAAGTCTGTATGACATCAGTAAATCCATGTCAAATGTCTTAAGTTGATTTAATTCTTATTCTTTATAAATAATGCATGTTATATATTTAAGTATGTGAATGTTTCTGTGAAATAGCGTTTCTCGGAAAGTGGGTTGATGGTCGAGGAAGTTACAGTCCCTCCCTCAAACCCCCCTATTTTCCCAGCGTAACGTAGCAGACATTAGAGCTAGTCGTGAAAATAATATAACACATACCCAAAAATCAGCCCCACTCTTCATCTGAAGAGTGCCAAAGTGGTCAATATCACTCATTCAAAGAATGAGGATTTCGCTCAGGTCTACCTCGTTAATACTGATTCATCTAGACAAGGGGGCACTTCCCCTGTCGTAATGATACCCCCTTCAAGCACTCATATGATTTCTATTGATTGGAATAATTTGACAAAACACTTTCTTCTTTATTATGTGCCTTTTCAAATAATCGTTCAAGTTTGTGGTAGGAATATTCCTAATACTATAATAGATGAAGGTGCTTCTATTAGCATCCTATCTATGAATGCTTGACAAGATCTTGGTTCCCTGCAACTTGCGCATGTGACTCAGAATCTGTTGATCTTTCACAAAAGAGTTAGTTAGCCTTTAGGGATCACTCCTCAGTTTCTGGTTACTTTGGGAGGAAAACTGCTCTACGTCGATGTGATGGTACTTCACGACCCCTTGGATTTTAACCTGCTCCTTGGGCGAGACTATGTCTACATTATGACAGATTTTGTGTCCACTCTCTTTCGAGTGATATATTTCCCTCATAATGGAAACATAGTAACTATCGAACAACTTTCATTCATTGACCCTCATCTTATGGTCAACCATCCACCTTCCCTGAATGGTCCATACATGACAACGATGTCTGCCCCGCCGAAGCTCAATTATGTGACAACATGTCCCATGCGTTCAAATCCAAACAACAGGGAATCTCTCCCTTATACTGACTTATATCCAGTAGTTGACATGGTCATCTCTTTGATAGGGATATTAGAGCCAAATCTCCCTACCCTTATCGAGGTCATCGACATGTATTCCTTCTAGAGTGTTTTTCTTCCATCTAGGGAAGATCATCTGGAAGCCATGGCTGATGTTTGTCCCTTGACATGTATTCATTCTAGAGAATTTACCTCTTGGAAGCCATGATCAAGGAGAGGCTACAAGCATAGTTTTTCTTCTTTGTGGCAAGATCATTAAAAAATGAAACAAAATCTATGAGCATAGTTTCTCCTCTCTATGGAAAGCTCGTTAAACAATGAAACAAAAATATGGGGATTGAACCTCGAGTTATAAGAATATTTTAATTTTGTTTCAAGCTTGTGTAAAAATGAAACCAATTCTGATCTTAGTCTTTGTTCTTTCTCGTGCTTGTAAATACATGAGAATGTAACCAAGTATACTTTTATCAATTTTTCGTACTCGTAAAGGTTATACGAAAAAGGAACCCATCTAGGATTTTCCTTTAATCTCTTTTCAGACTCTCTAGACTTGAAAATATTGTTGAGTGATATAGCATCCTTTCACACTCATTTAAAGGTTTGAAAGGGTGTCTTTTGAGCGGTAGTTTATCTCTTTTTCAGTCTCATCAGACTACTTTACGAAAAAGGAACACCCTCACCATCTGGTTAGGAGATTTCTCCTGTTATTTTGTACTTTTTGGGGGCTTGGGAGACTAAACTTATGAAAAATTCCATCTAGGAGTCTCATTTAAGTGTTTTTCAAACTCTCTAAACATGAAAAACCACTGAGTTTTCTTTCTTTGGCCTCGTAAAACATACATTGAAAGGACTATATCAGACCGAACCACTCCTTCCTAGGGTTCATTAAAAATACTTTGAAGGAATCGTCTGAAGGATGAGCTTATATAGAGCACGTGTTACCCTCCTCGATCTCATTAAAAAAAAAAAAGAGGTACTCGTCTATCTGGATGGGGGAAGAAATTGGGAAGTGGGCCAAGTTGGATGAAACCTTAATGGAAGATTTTTTTTCCCTTGAACATGGCACATGTCTACATTATGTCGTACAATTGGGTAATCCACTTGTTTCTGAGTCATTCGAAGTCCATGTGTCGTCATACTCTTTTCCTTCAAAGAGAACCTATGGTTTTCATCACACTCTACGTGTCGTCATACTCTTTCGACTCCTTCGAAGATAACCTTGGTTGTCGTTACACTAGGGAGATCATCACATCATGTTTGGATCCTTGCCTCATTGATTCAATGCTTCCAAGTCAATTGTCATGCCATGAAATGTTCAAGGGAAGTATAAAAAACTTGTTGGAAGTAGGCCAAAGCAGAAAGAAAGGCTATTTTGGGAAAGAAAGGCATGCACGAGGAAGGCAATAGCTGGAAGGAAGAGCACCATGCGCGCATGCATGGAAGACCTAACGACATTCGGGTTAGGGTTTTTGTAATACATTGTAATGGTTGATAAGCCAGGAATGGATATAAATAGATACCTAGGAGGTCTAGAAAATGTTGGTGTTGGTTATTGGAAGGTATTGTTGTTATTAAGTCTAAAAAGAGACAGCAGAGGAAGGAGTCTTGTTTTGATAACCAACTTGTAATCCTCTATGATACAAACCATTTTTTTAAGTTTTTGAGTTGTAGAGGAGTAAGGAGGGTAGATATTGAGGGTTACATCATAGGCCGAGGATCTTGGTGTGATCTAGTCTACCTCATAATAGATCTCGACCCGACTAAGGATGGGGTGTAAAGCGTGTGGCACTGCAGTTTTGGAACTGCCATAATAAAAGAGATTGAGACCCAGATCCTTGTGGATGTAGCCCAGGAGGGGGTGAACCATGGTAAAACCTATGTTATGTGATTGAATACTTTTGTTTCTTTGATTGTCTATGAATATATAATAGCATGATGAATGAATAAATTGATTATATTACATGCATAATTGGAAATGACAGTATATTGCTTTAATAAGTTAAATAGAACTCTCAGCTCACACCTAATAGATCCCATTCAATCCTGGACTGCAAACACCTGAGTATTGAAGTCACCCATTAAGACTATCTTGGGTGAGACTACGTAGTGCACTCTGTGTACTGCGTTGCCTTCTGGTTTAACAGGAGGGCCGATAGTTTTAGAGGCTTTGTTGGAACCCTAGTAGACTTGAACCTGGGTCAATCATGTTAAAGGTATAGATCAAATGAATAACCAACAAATGGTTCTATTATCATTTGGAACAACATAGGATTGAATGGATGATGTCTAGGGAAGATCTGGTAAAAGAATGTTGGATCTATTGAAACACTTTTAAAAGAGGGTAAGATCTGCGGAAGGCGGGTCAAAAGCATACCAGATCGGATGAAAATAAGGTGAGAGAATGTTTTGCTAGAAGGGGATGTTGAGACTGTGGAACCCCATAAAATTAGTGATCGAGAGCTTTCTGAGGACAAAGGAGCTGGATTTTTCACAGAAAGATAACATAAACCCTAGAATAACACCGCACAAATACCTTGAGAAGTATGTGTTTACTGATATGCATGAAGTCTTTTTCTCTGATTTTCCCCACTTATTGCAGAAGTGGATATTGAGGTTGAAGTATAACCACACAAAATATTGGATGCGACAGTTAGAGTGGAACCCAGTTCAGATCACACAGTTACAGTAGGTGAATAACAAATTCACTTACACAGTAGATTTTTGGCTCGACAACATTGTAGCAGGATTTATAATAGAATTTGCAGTCGATACCGCAAAGTCATACAATGCAGCGGAGCAAGAGTTTCTACGCGAGCCTCGAGGAAGGTATATTATATCATTTTATACTTATATTAAGATTTTGTTGTATAACAAATGTGTAATGACAATGGAGTCAAACAACTAAACTTCTCTGCATGCATGGGGGAAGGGGGAAAGCACTGACATAAAAAGGAGAAATGGAAGGAGAAGGGGATAAAGGAAAGAAGGAGGAAGCTTTTGACCCAATTATGATGGATGATGACCAGATCAACCAGATCATGGCAATAGTTGGAAAGATACGTAGTGGAGTACCTTACAAATACAAGGTGAACACCAAGAAGAGAGTCGTAGCCGCAAGGGAAGGCTTGGCAAGTGATGAAGAGGAGGTAGAGGATATTCGGGTTGTGGAGTAGATTGAGGAAATCATGCGTGCAACATATGAGAAGAAGATGAGAGGTCCAAGAGTTGTAAGTGAAGGAAACAATCCTATCCATATCAATGTTAGTGTGGAACCCATAAACCCATGTGCGACTAATACACCAAAAGGAGCACCACCGTTTAGACAATCAAATTTCAGAAGAAGGCAGACAACAGGAAGTACATCTACAAAAGGAACAACAACTGAGGGATCTAGTTCAGGAAGCATTAGTCATGTATATACATTGCGTGGAGGTAGTAGTTCAACATTCAGGATAGCAGGACAGGATCCCACCATTAGGTTACCAGAATTTTGAGGAGAGGCAACAAAAGACCCTGAGAAACACTTGTTTATTTGTGCAAATATCTGGGAAGAAAAACAAATCACCAATGAAGACACTAAACTTTCACAGCTAGCTATTACACTAAGAGACTGGTACATGAGTCTAGACGTAAACAGTCCACCTAGGATGACAAGGACACTGACATATGTCAAGAAATTGTTGATTAATGAGTTCCAAAAGACGAGCTCAGAGGATAAATACATGAATGAGATGATAGAAATTAGACAGAAAACAAGAGAATTTGTATGGGAGATTAACTAGAGATTCAAGCGATTAAAAGGAAATTTGAAATATCTCATGACAGACATGCAACATAGGCACCTGTTCATCAATTCACTATTACCACACTTGAAATATCCATTGTGACAACATAATTTTTAGACACATGCAAAGGCTCTACAGGAAGCCCTGCAACTGGAAGAAAACCAATATCAGAAGATGGATCCAACCATCGAATATCCAACCATTGAAATTTTTCGTCAGGACCGCATTTTCAGGACCGCATTATATTTAGGTGGTTTTTCTGCACATGGTTTCTTTGCCGATGGTTTTCTATTTCCGGTTAAGGAATTAGGGTTTTGGACTAATCCAGGTCATTGGGTTAGGGTTTTGGATGTCGATGGCTCCTATATGTATTTTGTATTGTAAACATTGTAACACAATGAATGAATATAGAATATGTTAGTTTTCCCAGTTTGGGTTTGTAGGGGAAAAATATTTTTGTAATGCTTGTATTTTCCATTGTATCTTTTCTTTTCTTTACTGAATATCTGTTTGCAGTAGATATTGTACAAGGTTAGAATTTACAGGTCGTAGCCTACGAGAATATCCCAAATAATGCGTAGATGGTCGAAATCATAGTGACAGAGAAGATTGATCAAATTGTTCAGACAATCGATCAATACCAATAGGATATTGAGAATATATGGGAGCATCTCACACCTACTACTCCACCAGAGGTGAGGGAGAAAAGGAAACAGGAGGCAACAACATAGATACAAGAGATAGAATGACAAGTCCATGTGGAGGATGACTTGTTCGAGAAAGCAGCGTAGCTCTGGACGAAGCTGGAAGAGGATCAATAGGTCCAGCAGTGGGACCAGGCAGGAGAAAGGATAAGCACAACTATCCAAGACCTCATGTAGATGCGTAAGACAATGTCGATCACAGAGCATGTCAAAGGGGTGCAATACATGAAGAAACTATAGGAAGAAATCATAACTTCGTAGATGTCGAAAAAGAAGCACCAGGCTCAAATGGAACCGCTCCAGGAGTGCGCAGCAAAGGTCATTTCATAGGTAGAGGGAGCCAAAAAATATATGGAATAAACCTAGGTAGAATGTGCAAGGATGGTTAGTGATGAGATTGTAGTGCAGGTATTGGACACACTCAAGGAGAAAATCATGCAGCCTCAAGCACAAGAAACAAAGCTTATGGAGAAGTTCCAAGAAATCAACAGGGAGATCGACGAAGCACACAGAGGATAGGTGGTTCAGGAGAAGCCACATGACAGTGTTGGTGGCATGTTGGAAGTAGGCCAAAGCGGAAATAAATGATATTTTTAGAAATAGAGGCATGCATGAGGAATGCGGCAGCTTGAAGGAAGAGAAGCACGTGCGCATGCATGGAAGACCTAACGACGTTAGGTTTAGGGTTTTTGTAATACATTGTAACGGATAATAATCCAGTAATAGATATAAATAGATACCTAGGAGGTCTAGAAAAGGTTGGTGTTGGTTATTGGAGGGTATTGTTGTTATTGAGTCTAAAAAGAGACAGAAAAGGAAGAAGTCTTGTTTTGATAACCAGATTGTAATCCTCTATGATACGACCCATTTTTGTAAGTTTTTGATATGTAGAGGAGTAAGGAGGGTAGATATTGAGGGTTAGATCATAGGCCGATGATCTTGGTGTGATCTAGTCCACCTCATAATATATCTCGACCCGAATGAGGATGGGGTTTAAAGCACATGGTGCTGTACTTTTGGAACTGCCATAATAAAAGAGATTGAGAGCCAGATCTTTGTGGGCGTAGCCCAAGAGGGGGTGAACCATGGTAAAATATGTGTTATGTGATTGAAGGCTTGTATTTCTTTGATTGTCTATGAATAGATAATAGCATGATGAATGAATGAGTTGATTATATTTCATGCATAACTAGGAATGCCGGTATATTGCTTTAATAAGTTAAATAGAACTCTCAGCGCACACCTAACAGATCCCCATTCAATCCTAGACTGCAAACACCTGAGTATTACAGTCACCCATTAAGACTATCTCGGGTGAGACTGCACAGTGCACTCTGTGTACTGCGTTGCCTTCTAGTTTACTAGGAGGGCCGATAGTTTTAGAGGCTTTGTTGGAACCCCAGTAGACTTGAACTTGGTTCAATCATGTTAAAGGTATACATCAGATGAATAACCAACACCACTCTAAAGTATTCATATCTGTGTTAGTATGTTCACATATAATCTTTCATATTAAATCACTATCATGTTTCAATTTCATGTCAATTATGGGGGATACATTAAGGCCCTCCTTTGACGAGTCTTTTCCTATAGACTTCAGCACATCATCCAGGAATTAGACTTATAAACCAATCAGTACCTTGGAACCTGCATGAATTAATGGCAAGTCTCCTCAGTTTCAACAGTAGGTTAACACCCTTGGCCTCTGATCAAATGATTCCACTAGTGTTCGACTTCAGTTCACAAAATTCACACCTGTTGGATTGTACTAGGTTATCTTAAGAATCATGGACATCAATGGTGATCTCTCTCGTGCTTGTTAATGGTATACATCAATGACCAGTAATCAAGTGGTTTCTACCATGTTTTACATAAGCACATGTATTCACATGGTTAGAATCATACTAGTTCGAGATTGAGGTGAAGACCCTAGGGGCATATTTGGCATCTACCAAATGTTATCTAACTAGCCCAGGTTGTGATGGAGTTTGAAACTTACTATTATACATTGTTACATAAATCCACTTCGTATTGGGATGCGGCTATGTTGTTTTGTCGTATTGTAGCTCCATTGTGTAAAATCCCATGGCTACAACTTGATCAAGACATATGGATCCATATTGTATGTTTGGTGGCCATATCCGTAGTTAATATTCTCATGGATCTACAATGTATTGGTCAACGTCCATACTTTGAGTCACTTTTATTCCAAGCATAGGTATGCTTGCCTCAGGGATAAAACATATATTAATATTGTTTGATAGTTGTTTGCAGCTTCTACTAGGTTCTCCCGCTCCAAAACCCTTGCATCAAAGAATTTGTGAAGTGTTTAAGCCATCAACTTCTCTTATGACCTCACACTTTAGGGGGCATCTGATACAAATCAAAATGACACACTTAAGTATCTGACGCTAAGTGTTGCAAGTGTCATAAAAGTGTTGTATGCACCTTGGTAAGTGTCACAAGACTCCTTCCTCTGCTATCTCTTTTTAGACTCAAAAACAACAAGGGTCTAGACGAGGAGAGCTTGGAGGATTTGTAGCTAACATCATTTGTGGTCTGTAATTTTTCTTGGTTCTCATTTAATATACTTGGCCTATTTCGTTCAAGTGTATTTTTTCATGTGCTTGTCTATTGTTCTTTTGATCTTTGTAGAATAATTTGTATGATCTAATCTTGTAGAGTAGGAGTTATTTGTTTCTCTTTGCTACCTATTGTAGGTATCAAGTTGCGTTAAGTATTTTGGAGATCAAGCTCGGATTGGAAGCAACGAGGAAAAAATTTGAAACAAAGTGCATCACACTCTTTCTCCTTCTCTCTTTTTGATTGTTTGAACTGAATTCAAAGGGATGTTAGTGTCCATTTGTAGTGTTTTTTTCTTGGTATAGGGGTCTGTAATCCAAGGGAGATTTCACCTGTTTGCAGGGGAATATTTTTGTAACACTTCCTCTATGACCTAAAGCTTTTTATTTCTCCTTTCTCTTTATTCCTACAAGGTTTAAAAGTTCGTAAGATCTTTATAATTGATCAAGTGCACAATTTATCTATTAAAAAATATTAGCAGTAACCCAAGAGATACGTTGCATCAATACACATTTTTTTATGCCCCAAATTTTAATGGTGAATCATGCGAATGATCAAATACCTAACCTACATCCAACCTATTCATTTTTTAAAACATAAATGCATTTAATTTTTAACATTTCATTATAGACAGGAAAATCACTCTATCAATATGATGGTAGGTGAGATACATGCACGCTTTGTTTTGTAAGTTCTATCAAACATGATATGTGATCTTTGAAATACATCATTTAATATTTTTGGACTTCCACGAAGACAAAAATGCAAGTCATGTAAGATGCGACATGCAGGGAAAAGTAGAGAACTATAGTAGGTGTTCTTGCATGGATTTCTATGAGGAAAAATTCTACAAAGCTATGTGCCTCATGGGCTGTAGGAAAATGCGACGTCTGGTGCACAAGTATTCCTTTCAAAAAATACCCATTTGGATATTCCTGCAAGCCTATGCTTCATGGGTTGCACGTGAATAGCAATGAGGCTAGTAAATGACTCATCGACAAATCTCCACAAGGTTTCTCTTGCAAAATTGCAGTTCAGTGCTTTGGGTAAGGATAAGTATGAAATAATATTATGAGTGACCTACATGTGTGATTTTTTGTCATACTTCGTCGGTTGAGGCTTCCCATTGGCTTGGCAGGTTTAGGTTGGTTACTCCAAAAGAGGTTGGATATGTTGTTTAAGAGAACATCAAGCAGTTTTAGTGACAATCAATGGTGGAGAGAAAACTTCCACTTCTTATGATAGATAAACCTTAGAAAAAAACATGTCTTTCGTAAAAAAGATAGAAAAATTTAATGGGAATTGTTGCAAGTACAACATAGTGCATTTTTTTGTGGCTGCAACAAATTCCCTTTTATGTTTTCTTTTATGTTTTGTTGATACCATGGAACCCCATAAAATCATAGATCGAGAGCTGTCTGAGGACAAAGGAGTTGGAGTTTGCACAGAAAGATAACATAAACCCTAGAATAACACCGCGCAAATACCTTGAGAAGTATGTGTTTACCGATCTGCATGAAGTCTTTTTCTCTAATTTTCCCCACTTATTGCAGAAGTGGATATTCAAGTTGAAGTATAACCACACAAAAAATTGGATACGACAGTTAGAGTGGACCCCAGTTCAGATCACACAGTTACAATAAGTGAATAACAAATTCACCTGCGCAGTAGATTTTTGGCTCGACAACATTGTAGCAGGATTTATAATAGAATTTGCAGTAGATACCACGAAGTCATACAATGTAGCGGAGAAAGAGTTTCTACATGGGCCTCAAGGAAGGTATATTATATCATTTTATACTTATATTAAGATTTTGTTGTATAACAAAGGTGTAATGACAATGGAGTCAGACAATTAAACTTCCCTGCATGCATGGGGGAAGGGGGGAAGCACTGACATAAAAAGAAGAAATGGAAGGAGAAGGGGATAAAGGAAAGAAGAAGGAAGCCTTGGACCCAATTATGATGGATGATGACCAGATCAAGTAGATCATGGCGATAGCTAGAAATATGCGCAGTGGAGTACCCTACCAATACAATGTGAACACCAAGAATAGAGTTGTAGCCGTGAGGGAAGGCTTGGAAAGTGATGAAGAGGAGGTAGAGGATATTCAGGCTGTGGAGTAGATTGAGGAAATCATGCATGCAACATATGAGAGGAAGATGATAGGTCCAAGAGTCGGAAGTGAAGGCAACAATCCTATCCATATCAATGTCAGTGTGGAACCCATAAACCCATGTGCGACTAATACACCAAAAGGAACACCACCGTTTAGACAATCAAATTTCGGAAGAAGGCAGACAACGGGAAGTACATCTACAAAAGGAACAACAACTGAGGGATCCAGTTCAGGAAGCATTAGTCATGTATATACATTGTGTGGAGGTAGTAGTTCAGCATTTAGGATAGCAGGATAGGATCCCACCATCAGGTTACCAGAATTTTGAGGAGAGGCAACAAAATACCCTGAGAAACACTTGTTTATTTGTGCAAAGATTTGGGAAGAAAAACAATTCACTGATGAAGACACTAAACTTTCGCAGCTAGCTATTACACTAAGAGACTGGTACATGAGTCTAGACATAAACAATCCACCTGGGACGACAAGGACACTGACATATGTCAAGAAATTGTTGATTAATGAGTTCCAAAAGATGAGCTCAAAGGATAAATACATGAATGAGATGGTACAAATTAGAAAGAAAACAGGAGAATATGTATGGGAGATTAACTAGAGATTCAAGCGATTAAAAGGAAATTTGAAATATCTCATGACAGACATGCAACACAGGCACTTGTTCGTCAATTCATTATAACCACACTTGAAATATCCACTGTGACAACATAAGTTTCAGACACATGCAAAGGCTCTGCAGGAAGCCCTGCTGGAAGAAAACCAATATCAGAAGATGGATCCAACCATCGAAGATCTGAAGGACGGTTTGAAGAACTTAATGTTCCAGCTAAACCAAAAAAAAAGTAAGGACAGGCGAGAAGTTGTTTGGTGTACCACATGGATAACATAAGGGCACCATACGAATGAATGTCCAATATTTGCACAGTATATGGAAACAGGGATGCCAAATTCATTGCCAACTGGAGGACCCTGGTGTGAAATTTTGAAGATGCACGAGCATGATCCATATCATTGTCCTATGATGCAAAAATACAAGACAGTACCAAAGAATCCATACTGCACTTTTTGCAAGTAAGTAGGCCACGATGACAAATACTGCAGAACAATGGATCTGATGAGGGAAAGGATGTTAGACACATATAGGGTGAAAGATGAAATGATGACGGTCCAAGCCACACCTCATTTTAACCATGTACCATATCCATACAACACTGCGCAACCACAGTATAATACTGTGCAAAAACCATATAATACCACGCAGTACAATCAAGCGCCTAAGTATAACCCACCATGACGATATCGAGCTGGGTACAGGGGAGGCAGGAGAGGCAGAAGAGGCTTTGGATGCGAAAGAGGTCCAGTGATATGTCACAATTGTCAACAACTAGAACACTATGCAAGAGAATGTCCACTTCCACCAACAACTTGTATGTATTGTCATGCATCAGATCATGACACTGGGGAATTTCTGACACTCTTAGTAAAGATCCAAGAAAAGAGGAATTAGGACAATCAAAATTTTTAGTGGATTTTAGTAGAAGCGAGGGATGAAGGAAGAAACATCAACATAGTGATGCGTGGAGGTGCTAAAATAGGAAATGATGCGGCCAAACAAGAACCAGTACAACACCAGTGGATTAATAAGAATACTGAGCCACCCAAACGATTTGATGTAGGAAAGGAGAAGGATACCTTTAAAGAGGATAGACAGGAATTTCTCAAGAAAAATGTTGTGTCTTTATCTACCGCATAGAAAACCCAAGACGCCCCAATGTATGAAATGACGTCAGCATTGGACCATACTAGTGAAGTCCACTCGAGAAACAAACTAAGTTGTATTAAAAATTTCTTGCAATCCTGTATTCAATTATTTAAGGTTCCATCATCTGTTATATTATTACAAAACCTGTTAGATAGATGTAACACAAACTCTAAGGGAAAATTAGATCAAGGGATAGTCAAACACCTCCATGCTAGAAGGAGAACCAACAGAGAGTTTATATTGAATTCCAACATTGGAGATTTTAACATGGGCGATTTGATATTAGATATGGGATCTGAAGTGAATGTATTACCCAAAAAGACATGAAAATTCATGGGAGAACCTACCTTAGGCTACTCACTAGTCTAAGTAAATTTAGCAAACCAACAGAGAGTTTTGTCGATAGGGAAGCTGAAAGGAGTGACAATAGATCTGAATAGAGTGCGTACCAAGGCAAAATTTGAAGTGATTGAAATTGTGGATAGCACAACACCATATCCAGCATTAATGGGCTTGGATTTAGCGTTTGACAATCAAGTGATAATCAACTTGAAGACTAGGAAGATGACTTTTGAGTCAGGCGAATACAGGGTTATCGTGCATCTAGATCCATCAGAAGCCGAAAGATTTGTGGAACCAACATGTCTAGACCTGGAAGAAATTAATCGGCTATACCAAACCACCGCGCACAATGAAGACTAAATTAATCCAACTGTCGATGGGGTACCTAGCTGGAGAAGTATCACATCATGTGATTCCAATTTAGACATTGGTCTGGAGAATTAGAAGCAATTCCTACATGAGGTATCGAACAGAAGATGCGCCTGAATAGACCGTGAAGTAAGGTGGGTTGGAATAGAAATCAGAGAACCTCCAAGTGTACATGGAATAAACGACTTGGAAAAATTCCTAACGAGATATGAAGATGAAGTATCAGACAACCAGAGGTTGTTAGCTCTCGATATTTCACTTAAAGCCACACCTGGAAGATGGTGTGGCGCACACAAGGAAACAATCAAGGACCGGTACCAATGTAAGTGGTTACTGCGCATAAGGTTCAGCATAAAACAAAGAAGCAACCAACAACAGAAGTACAATGGACAGGGGGCACCAGCGGAACACTTGGATAAGTGTCGAGCACTGTGGAAAATGACACACCCAGAAGAATGGCCTCATCACTTCATCCACACATTAGAGGGCATACCATCAAATTGGTGCAGGCCAGGAATTGCGCAGAGGAACTACGAGCTGGATAGTGATCAAACAGAACTTTACCGTCACTTTCTCATTCAAGCATGAGAACCCCAACATAGACGCAACCCTTAAACGAATAAGAGGGGTGATATTCATTAAGGAACCATAAGTTGAATTCATTACAGAAGAACAACAACAGAACAGACAGAGAGTGAAAGAATTATTGTCATTCTACCATGTGCAGGAAGAAGGACTGGATGAATATGATCCGCACGATAGTCAGATTGAGGAAGTCGAAGGCGAAAGAGAAGTAGAAGGTCCACCCCTAGAATCAGAATTAATTGTTGCATTGATCAAGGTAAATAAGGTCAACATTGGGACAACTGAGAACCCCAAAATGGCCATCATTAGGGACTGTTGGGATGAACAAACAGTGGAAAGCATAATAGAGTTATTGTGTGAGTACAATGACCTATTCCCTACAATGTTTACAGAAATGAAGGGCATAGCAGGAGATCTAGGAGAAATGAAGATACCTCTTAAAGTCGAGGTAAGATTGATCAGACAACGATCATATAGAATAAACCCAATATATAAGCAAAAATTCAAAGATGAGATCGATAGGATGCTAGAAGCTGGAATCGTAGAACCTGTGGAAGAATCATAATGGATAAGCCCAATGGTAGTTCAGGACAAAAAACAAGTTGAGATAAGAATATGTGTCGACTTGAAGAAGTTGAATGATGCATTCCTACATGACCCGTTCCCTACACCATTCACGGATGAGGTGTTGGAGAACGTAGGAGGATACAAATCCTACTCATTCACTGATGGACTTTTAGGATACCATTAGATCAAGATAGTGTCAGAAGACAAATATAAGACCATTTTTTCTATAGAATGGGGATCCTACCAATACACAGTCATGTCGTTTGGACTCAAGAATGCACCAACAATATTTTCCAGAGTATTCATAGATGCATTTAAATAATTTATCCACCAGTTTCTAGAGGCATACTTGGACGATTGGATAGTCTATAGTATGTTGAAAAAACATGTAGATGTTTTGTGGTTGATGTTAGAAAGATGCAGGAAGTTCCATATATCATTAAACATCAAGAAGTGCATCTTCAAAACACCATTTGGGATACTATTGGGCCACATAGTATGCAAACAAGGTATGATCGTGGACCCTGCAAATATTGCAATAATTGTGAACTTACCACCACCAGAATCAGTGTGCCAATTGCAAGCCACATTGGGACATACAGGTTAATACGGAAAATCCATCAAGGGGTATGCACAGATCACTATGCCAATAGAGAAATTTCTCAGGAAGGATGCTATGTTTCAGTGGAATGGGGAGTGTCAACGCGGATTGGAAACTCTAAAGGAGAATATGGTCACAACACCCATTTTAGTCTTCCCGGATTGGGAGAAGACATTCCATGTACATGTAGATGCATTGGCCATAACACTTGGATCTATTTTGGCGTAGCCAGGAGCAGGAGAACTAGATCATCCTATAGCTTTTTCTAGTAGGAAACTATCAGAATCAGAGCATAACTACAATACTACAGAGAGGGAAGGCCTAGCTATGGTCTACGCACTTCAGAAGTTCAAACATTACTTACTGGGGAAACATTTCAATATGTTCACAGATCACTCAATGCTTAAATACCTGGTAAACAAGCAAGTGTTGGGGGGGTGAATTTGTCGATGGTTACTACTATTTCAATAATTTGACTTTGAAGTCATAGTTAAACAAGAGAAGCTAAACCTATGACCAGATCACCTATCAAGGGTCACCAATGGCGAGGAGCCAACAAATTTAGAGGAAAACTTTTCGGACGCACAACTATTTTTAGTCCAGATCGTCAATGAATACTTCACAGACAGCATCCAGTACTTGAGTACAGGGACTAGGCCATAGGAATATAACACCGCGTAGAAGAAAAACCTGGTAGTCTGAGCTACAGATTATCAGCTAATCGCAAGACACTTCTACAAAATGGGCATAGATAGAATCTTCAGAATATATGTGATAGAACATGAAAGACCAAGGATTTTAGCAGAAGCCCATGAAGGAATAGCAGGAGGACATTACAAAGTAAAAGCTGGCGGGTAGAAGGTATTTCACACAGGACTATGGTGGCTGACCATTCACGGAGACTCAAAAGAGTACTACTAGAGATGCGATGTATGTCATAGAGTTGGTAAACCAAATAGAAGGGATGAGATTCTCCTGCGACCACAAGTAACGTTGCAGGTATTCAAAAATTGGGAAATAGATTTAGTGGGACCAATTAACCCACCAACAAAAAGGACAAGAGCAAGGTACATTATCACCGCGATAGAATACCTGACAAGATGGGTGGAAGCAACATCAGTCAAATATTGCAGCACTGAAATAGCATCACACTTTATATTTGAGCAAGTGATCACTAAATTTGTTTGCCTAAGGATTTTGATGAGCGACCAAGGAACTCACTTTATTAATAGCACAATTAAGGCGATGACTGAGGAATTTTAAGTTCATCATCAAAAGAGTACACCATACCATCAACAAGTGAATGGAACAGTAGAAGCCTTTAACAAAATCCTTGAGAATGCACTGTTGAAGATTTGTAACGTGAATAGGGGTGATTGGGACCTCAAGATACCCGTATTATTTTGGGCATACAGGACCACATGCAAGAATTTGACAGGACACACACCATTCCAATTGATATATGGACAAGAAGCAATGTTGCGATTACAATTTTTGGTACCCATTCTGCATGTAGCATCAATTACAAACATGATAGAACGAGGCACAGTACATGATAGGTTGAATCAACTGATGATCATGGAGGAAGATAGGATCCTATCAGGGTTCCACCAAGAAGTTCATAAATAAAGGGACAAATCTTGGTACGATAGACATATCGAGAGGAAACATTTCAAGGCGGGAGACTTAGTGTTGGTGTATGATAGTAAATCCCTTCAACACCCAGGAAAACTCATAATGCACTGGTTAGGACCATATGAAGTAAAAACTATCACAGATGGGGGATTTGTACAATTGAAGGACTTAGGAGGTGTAGAACTCAGAGGGATAATCAATGGGAGTCGATTGAAGTTGTATGTTGGTCACTATAATTGCTTAATTAATTTCAAACAACCAAGTGAAACATAAATTATCAACCCAGGGAAATCTTTTGTTTCAAAGATAGCTGCGCACT
>SNQJ01S0031874.1:5468-32068 GCA_010110895.2 Picea sitchensis | reverse complement strand
TGCTTCCTCGGACTATGTAGCAGCTTCCGTGTTTCAGCATCAACTTGGACAGTTCTGTGTTTCAGCATCGGTCTTGGATACTATTCTGCAGGTATAGACACTTATGCACTTCTAATCAATGGTTAAGACCAAAAGTAATGTAAGATATCATGCAAAACAAATTAAACGTGTAGTAATGAGAAGGGACGTTATGTACCTTGGAATGATCAAGTGGAATGATAGTATAAGTCAAAATGTAGGTGATGAAGGGTAAGATAATAGCAAAAAGTATGGGCAAAAAGGGTACAATATGTGGTCCTAACATTGTACAAGGACAGTCGACCACCTGCAACTTGAAAGACACCATGTAGTAAAAAAAAACAATATCAAAAGGTACCAACAACGACACAGTGCGCTAAAAGGAGAAGAAGCACGCACACTTGGGAGTATGATCCCAAGGAATACAAGGCCAATGGTTAGTTCAAATAAAAAACAAGAGGGAAAGTCAGCTATGACAAAATAATCAGTAAGTGATGAAGGCTAGCGGAATTGAATGACGAAAATGATGGACAGGACGACACATTAATCCCGCCAACTAAAGATAGCGAGGGAAATTAATGGAAAGTAAGAAGGAACTGATGATTCATTTAACCCATAATCATGGTAATGTCTTCGAAAAGCTTCACATGACACCCATACACAACAAGGACGTGGGAGAAAAACTCTTATTGTGAAATTGGAAAAGGCAGAGAGCGATAGAGAATACGTAGTAGAGAGTAAAGATTGAAAAGGTTGCAGAGGCTATTGAGCTTGGAGAACAACAAGGTTTTACCACCATGGCACCACCCAAACAAGGAGAACCAATCCAGACAGACAGACAACCCAGAGTTAGGACCAGAGCACAAACGCAATCGCATGAAAGAGAACAACAGCCCTCTTAGCCGCCAGCAATCGTCAATGTGGATGAAATCCCACCGTCAGATACAAAAATGGTAAGCCCTACATGCAGAGAAGAAGAAATACAATAGACAAAACCTGCAGACATGGACATCGATAGGCCAGATGAAGGGCAGGGCCGACAAAATGAGGATACAGATAGTCAAGGGAAACCAAAAAACCCTAGAAGCTCCGAGATTCAATGGGATGGCTCCAAACTAGGAAGAAACAGTCATGCCAGAGGAATCACATAAAATCGTGTCGGAACATATACAGGAGGGAGCAATGGAGGATGCCACTATCCAACCAGAGAAAGCAACTAAAGAACAAACAATGGAGGCTAGAACCTCAAGTCAGCCACCACAATGAAAGGACAAGCAACAGGTACCTAGGTTTGGGTGCAAGCCACCCACC
This sequence comes from Picea sitchensis, assembly GCA_010110895.2. Classification (NCBI taxonomy): domain Eukaryota; kingdom Viridiplantae; phylum Streptophyta; class Pinopsida; order Pinales; family Pinaceae; genus Picea; species Picea sitchensis. The sequence continues at coordinate 30,739 of SNQJ01S0031874.1, read as the reverse complement.
ACAGTAATTGTTTTGTCATGCATACCAGAAAAGGTGCGTGTAAAAGAAGATTTGTTAGGTTATGTCGAGAAATTGAGGTACTCTGACCATGATGTAACATACACGGACAATTTCTCGGAGTTCTCTAAGAAAATCTACCTACATACTGTGGGTATAGATCCCGTTGGGGAATGAATTCATCAACCAGTCCAATGGACAGCAGGACTTGCCAAAACTAGGATTTTAGGTCTGTTGGATCTACCACACTTTGGGAGATTCCAATATGCAAACAGTTGTGTCAAGAAGTTGATTGCGGTCACTCATGGCGGATATTTGTGGCTAGAACAACTCCTCTCAATAGACATAGAGATCATAGCACACATCACAGGCCTGCCATCACAGGGCATGGAGCCTGCATAGTTCCTCGAGGAAAAAGCAAAGGAGAAATGAATCGCCAAGGAGATGAAGAAGAAATATAGCACCGAGAGGGGGACGCATGGAATCATAATCAAATAGATTAGTGACATCATGACAAGAATGGCCACGAAAATCATAGCATGTAAGTTTCTTAGGAAATTCTGCAAGGAGGAAGTCTCGGCCGAGGTTGTCGAAGCTGTAGTACAGTGTGTAGAGGGCACCACAACCAGATAGGCCCCTTACTTGTTGAATATGTTTCTATATGACTGCAAGGATGCGCAGGATTTGGGGAAAAAATTTCATTATTCATGGTTGATCATCCTGATAGCCATTATGGGATTGAAGGAGCCAAACTACACATTTTTCACCATTAGACCCAAACCCTGCCATGGAACGTGCTACTTATTGATTGGAGCCACTTCGGACGCCAAGAATAGAACAATGAATGCAACTATATTCGAAGGATATCTCTGCAAACTACAAGAGACCATCGCCAACACCTGGAGGATAACACCACAAGTTGTTGCAAACTACTAGAGCATAGCTAACTTTAAAGCCACTAGGTAGGCTATGTGGATCCAGGAGATGAAGGGCCCCAACAAGGAATGACTACAATTGTGCTGCTCTATCACAGAGGGGGACATAGAAATGGCCATTAAGGATTGGGAAAATGAATGGAGGATTCCTCTCCTCACTTGAGACATTCGCACATGAATAGAGGAGGAGGAGGTAAGATAGGAGCATACACATGTTGAGGAGGCAGGGAAGGAACAAACATAGCCCCAAGAAGTAACAGTTCCCAACAAACCAAGGACATGTTAGAAAAAGCCACAATAGAAGAAAGGGGGGACATCTAAGAAAGGTGCCCAGACAGGGAAGAAGAAAAATACACAAGTTCCCTAAATAGAGCAGAAACAGGTCGAGGTAGCACAAGGAACTACATCAAGTGTTGCACCACAAGAGCCAGGCCAGACTAAGCGGCCAGCCAACCAGACAGGGGGTGCGCGCAAGAAGACAAAGGAACATAAAATGCCTCCAGAATACATGATCATGGAGGATGATGTAGATATTGTGGTCCAAATGGTCTAGGATCACACATTCAAGGATTTTGAGAATTATGTGCACCAAAAGGACAGAATCAAAGAAGATTTGGGATACATGCAACAACTCCTTAGGCAGATTGGGGAAGCGCGGGCAGCCAGTAGCAGCGTAGGAATGGGCCCGTCAGCATCACAGATAGGAGGAGAACCTAGAGCAAGCGAGCATGATACAATCTAGACGATAGCAAAGTTGATTTCAACGTTTCACGTTACACCCAACATTTTGTGCATGGACGAAATCATGGGGTAGAGACCTCTAAAAGACTTAGCTCAATTACAGTTGGTATTTCCACGTATACCAACCAAGGCACTATATAAACTACAAGTCAACATTACATAGGAGGTACAGTCTCGTGCACGCACAGATATAGCAGAACTACAACAGGTAAAGGATAAGAGGGACGAGTTGGAATTGGTATTTGAGAAAGCTAAGATTGAGACCAAAGAAGAGAAGGAATGCATGAAGGGACTAGAGAGAAAGTGGTCGTAGCCTACGAGAATATCCCAAATAATGCGTAGATGGTTGAAATCACAGCGACAAAGAAGATTGATCAGATTGTGCAGATAATTGATCAATACCAATAGGAGATTGAGAATATATGGAAGCATCTCACACCTACTACTCCACCAGAGGTGAGGGAGCAAAGGAAACAGGAGGCAACAACACAGATACAAGAGATAGAATGACAATTCCATGTGGCAGATGACTTGTTCAAGAAAGCATCGCAGCTCTGGACGAAGCTGGAAGAGGATCAATAGGTCCAATAGTGGGACCGAGAAGGAGAAAGGATAAGCACAACTATCCAAGACCTCATGTAGAGGCATAAGACAATGTCGATCACAGAGCATGTCAAAGGGGGGCAAGACATGAATAAACTATAGGAAGAAATCATAACTTTGCAGATGCTAAAAAAGGAGAGCCAGGCTCAAATGGAACCGCTCCAGGAGCGCGCAGTCGAGGTCATTTCATAGGTAGAGGAAGACAAAAATGATATGGAATAAACCTAGGCAGAATGTGCAAGGATGGTTAGTGATGACATTGCAATGCAGGTATTGGACACACTCGAGGAGAAGATCGTGCAGGTGCAAGCGCAAGAAACGAAGGTTATGGAGAAGTTCTAAGGAATCAACAGGGAGATCGATGAACTACACAGAGGATAGGTGGTTCGGGACGAGCCACATGTTAGTGTTGGGGGCATGTTGGAAGTAGGCCAAAGTGGAAAGAAATGATATTTTTGGAAATAGAGGCATGCATGACGAATGCGACATCTTGAAGGAAGAGAAACACGTGCACATGCATGGAAGACCTAACGACATTAGGTTTAGGGTTTTCGTAATACATTGTAATGGCTAATAATCCAGGAATAGATATAAATAGATGCCTAGGAGGTCTAGAAAAGGTTGGTGTTGGTTAATGGAGGGTATTTTTTTTATTGAGTCTGAAAAGAGACAACAGAGGAAGAAGTCTTGTTTTGATAACCAGTTTGTAATCCTCTATGATACAACCCATTTTTGTAAGTTTTTGAGCTATAGAGGAGTAAGGAGGGTACATATTGAGGGTTAGATCATAGGCCGAGGAGCCTGGTGTGATCTAGTCCACCTCATAATATATCTCGACCCTAATGAGGATTGGGTTTAAAGCATGTGGTGCTGTAGTTTTGGAACTACCATAATAAAAGAGCTTGAGAGCCAGATCTTTGTGTGCGTAGCCCAAGAGGGGGTGAACCATGGTAAAATATGTGTTATGTGATTGAATGCTTGTGTTTCTTTGATTGTCTATGAATAGATAATAGCATGATGAATGAATGAGTTGATTATATTCCATGCATAACTAGGAATGCCAGCATATTTCTTTAATAAGTTAAATAGAACTCTCAGCACACACCTAATAGATCTCCATTCAATCCTGGACTGCAAACACCTGAGTATTACAGTCACCCATTAAGACTATCTCAGTTGAGACTGCACATTGCACTCTGTGTACTGCGTTGCCTTCTAGTTTACCAAGAGGGTCGATAGTTTCAGAGGATTTGTTGGAATCCCAGTAGACTTGAACCTAGGTCAATCATGTTAAAGGTATAGATCAGATGAATAACCAACACCACTCTAAAGTATCCATATCTGTGTCAGTATGTTCACATATAATCTTTCATATTAAATCACTATCATGTGTCAATTTCATGTCAATTATGGGGGATACATTAAGGCCCTCCTTTGATGAGTCTTTTCTTGTCGACTTCAGCACATCATCCAGGAATTAGACTCATAAACCAATTAGTACCTTGGAACCTGCATGAATTAATGGCAAGTCTCCTCAATTTCAGCAGTAGGTTAACATCATTGGCCTCTAATCAAATGATTCCACTAGCGTTTGAATTCAGCTCACAAAATTCACACCCATTGGATTGTACTAGGTTATCTTAAGAATCATGGACATCAATGGTGATCTCTCTCACGCTTGTTAATGGTATACATCAATGACCATAATCAAGTGGTTTCTACCTTGTTTGACATCATCACATGTATTCACATGGTTAGAATCATACTTGTTAGAGATTGAGGTGAAGACCCTAGGGGCATATTTGGCATCTACCAAATGTTATCTAACTAGCCCAGGTTGTGATGGAGTTTGAAACTTACTAATATACACTATTACATAGATCCACTTTGTATTGGTATGTGGCTATGTTGTTTTGTCGTATTGTAGCTCCACTGTGTAAAATCCCATGGCTACAACTTGATAGAGACATATGGATCCATATTGTATGTTTGGTGGCCATATCCTTAGTTAATATTCTCATGGATATACAATGTATTGGTCAACGTCCATGCTTTGAGTCATTTTTATTCCGAGCATAGGTATGCTTGCCTCGGGGATAAAACATATATTAATGTTGTTTGATAGTTGTTTGCAACTTCTTCCAGGTTCTCCCACTCCAACACCCTTGCATCAAAGAATTTTTAAAGTTTTTCAGCCATCAGCTTCTCTTATGACCTCATACTTTAGGGGGCATCTGATACAAATCAAAATGACACACTTAAGTATCTCACGCTAAGTGTCACAAGTGTCATAAAAGTGTTGTATGCAACTTGGTAAGTGTCACAAGACTCCTTCCTCTACTATCTCTTTTCAGATTCAATAACAACAAGGGTCTAGACGAGGACAACTTGGAGGATTTGTAGCTAACATCATTTGTGGTCTGCAAGTTCTCTTGGTTCTCATTTAATATACTTGTCCTATTTTGTTCAAGTGTATTTTTTCATGTTCTTTTCTATTGTTCCTTTGATCTTTGTAGATGAATTTGTATGATCTAATCTTGTAGAGTAGGAGTTATTTGTTTCTCTTTGCTACCTATTGTAGGTATCAAGTTGCGTTAATTATTTTGGAGATCAAGCTTGGATTGGAAGCAACGAGGAAAAAATTCGAAACAAGGTGTGTCACACTCTTTCTCCTTCTCTCTTTCTGATTGTTTGAACTGAATTCAAAGGGATGTTAGTGTCCATTTGTAGTGTTTTTTTCTTGGTATAGGGGTCTGTAATCCAAGGGAGATTTCACCTGTTTGCAGGGGAATATTTGTGTAACACTTTTTCTACGGCCTGAAGCTTTTTACGTCTCCTTTCTCTTTATACCTACAAAGTTTAAAAGTTCGTAAGCTCTTTATAATTGATCAAGTGCACAATTTTTGTATTAAAAAATATTAGCAGTAACCCAAGAGATACATTGCATCAATACACATTTTTTTTATGCCCCAAATTTTAATGGTGAATCATGCGAATGATCAAATACCTAACCTACATCCAACCTATTCATTTTCGAAAACATAAATGCATTTAATTGTTAACATTTCATTACAGACAGGAAAATCACTCTATCAATATGATGGCAGGTGAGATACATGTAGGCTTCGTATTGTAAGTTCTATCAAACACGATATGTGAGCATTGAAATACATCATTTAATCTTTTTGGACTTCCACGAAGACAAAAATGCAAGTCATGTAGGATGTGACATGCAGGGAAAAGTAGAGAACTATAGTAGGTGGGCTTGCATGGATTTCTATGAGGAAAAATGCTGCAAAGCTATGTGCCTCATGGGTTGTAGGAAAATGTGATGTCTAGTGCACAAGTATTCCTTTCAAAAAATACCCATGTGGATATTCCCGCAAGCCTACACTTCATGGGTTGTAGGTGAATAGCAATGAGGCTAGTAAATGACTCATTGACAAATCTCCACAAGGTTTCTCTTGCAAAAGTGCAGTTCAGTGCTCTGGGTAAGGATAAGTATGAAATAATATTATGAGTGACCTACATGTGTGATGTTTTGTCATACTTCGTCGGTTGAGGCTTCCCATTGGCTTGGCAGGTTTATGTTGGTTACTCCAAAAGAGGTTGGATATGATGTTTCAGAGAACATCAAGCAGTTTTAGTGACAATCAATGGGGGAGAGAAAACTTCCACTTCTTATGATAGATAAACCTTATAAAACAACATGTCTTTGGTAAAAAAGATAGAAACATTTAATGGGAATTATTGCAAGTACAACATAGTGCTTTTGTTGGTGGCTGCAACAACTTCCCTTTTATGTTTTCTTTTACAAGCAAAAGAAAAGCCCCCCCCCCAATAAAATATGTACTCTAACGCCTAATCCTCTACTGCTTGAGCCTAATGTTTATTCTTTATCTACCTTGAGGGAATTGGAGGTTTGATATTTGATTGTCTTTGAGGAGATTTCTTAATCATTTTGATCTTATGCTTTCAAATTTATTCATAATGCTTCTTGACTTATGAAGATTCATTGATATTGGTATGGTGAAATTGACAAGTTATCTTTGGGACCTTGTGCATATTTTGAAGTATTTGGTGTTCCTATATGACTGCAGAGTTTGATGTTATATTGTATGTATTGAATGCATTTTCTCTTGGGGATTTTCTAAATGGATAACGTAGATGAAGAACACATATGCATTATTCATCCGCTTGCTTGGATGTTGTGCTTAATGTCTTCATCTTTATCCTCTTGTATGTTGATCATATTCTTCGGTTTCAAACTCTTAGATTGAATCACAAGGTCATTAATCCTTTTTATGAGTTTGAGACTTGGTACATGCAACTTTCAGGAAACTTATCTACAACATCTGAGATCATGGATGATTATATTTGAACAAACCCAACACTTATTCATAAGTTTGTTGAAGGAAACTAATGCAATGTTTATGATACACTGGAAAATGTCTTTTACTTCACATAACTAATCTCATATTTTATGTGGTTACAGGACCAAGGTCGCAGGGTCACTTCCTTTACATAACCACTCTATCCTTAAAATGCATGTGCGAAATCCATTTATATTCTTCCTCTTTCCTAGGATTCTCTATGTGGATCTTGTCTGTCATTTGAAACCGATAATCAGCATTAGGAACTAATCCTTGTCTTGTCCAAACCTCATCTAGATTTATTTTTATCACCATTACATTGATGAGGCCAGAACCCTCATCCTTATCAGGAACCTTGATACTTACTGGGACCTCCCTCATCAGGAAGTAGATTCACCTTTGGTTACAAGTTGCCTCGTGGTCCAAAGCTTGCAAGGATATTGGATCCACTTTTCTCCCAATCCTATCTAGTGAGCTCATTGGATTTACTTTTATCAGGAATCCCCATTCAAAGTTTTGAGTGTGCATTGTCTTAAGACTGGTCTGAAGCTCGAAGGTCGAAAGCCTATCGAGCTCTGTTGGCACCCAATGTTTTGGATTAAATATAGCACACACAAAAAAATGTTGTGCATGCTCATTTCAAGTTTTGTCCAAGTTTTGCATGTACCTAAGATAAAGGTGAAAATAAGGAAAAGAAGGGTGCAACACACCAAGTTTTGGTTGCACACAAATCCTATAATCTACCAAAGTGAACTTTGGTTCATATTTTTTTAGTTGCACTAGAAATAAAGAAGATTCTCATTGGAATCAAGAAAGGAATCATCAGGAAATGTCCTTGAATGATTACTTCCAGTAGCACAAGGGATTATGGGATATCTAGGGGATGCGTTGGTCAGGAAGTTAAGATTTCCTTGATGCAGAATGCCTACATGGAGTGCTAGCAAGTGCAAGATGCATGTGAGGTTGTTCATCAGTAAAGCGAGTGGAGCTGAGCAAGAAGAAACAGAGCTCCGGAGAAGAAGAAAGATATAAAAGGAAGCATCTACAATAGATATAGACTTAGTCCGTCAGTTGTGTAATGCATAGTTGCAGAGTTAGTCAATGAATGGATTGTTTTGAGTTGTTGATATCGATCTCACTCTGAGCATGTTGTAAGATTGTAATTCTTTAGAATATACTTTGAGTCTGTCATAAGTCTGAAATATGAAGAGGTTGTGCATTGCGCATTGTGTTGTTCTCTGTGTAATCATTTAGAGAATATATGAAGCTCTGTTGTTGTCAAGTACAATGTTTCTTAATGTTTACTATATATCTGTGTTGAATGGAATTAAAGGAATGTTAATGTTGTGAAGGTTATGACCCCCTTTCTGTATATCATTTGTTATTTGAATATGTGTGTATATTGTTTTACTTATTAGTCCTTGTGAGATGTTGGATATGAGAAACATATATGCCAGTTGAGATTTATCTTTGTATGTTTAGCCTTCATCCTTATCACAATATCTTATGGTCTCTATGATCCTCTCTGCATATCGGGTGAGACCTTCCTCGACCTTGGTCGTGGATTGATATGTCAATTCTTTGGGGTCATTGTTGGTAAACTTTGGATGAACCCTAGGTATAAAACCCCCAGGGTGAGGAAGGACACACGCAAGCATGAATCACAACACCAATTGGTTCTATTGTCAGGAACTAAAGTCTTGTGTCGAATGATGAAGGCAAGAGATGAGGTGGCATCCATCTTGGGAAGAAATTCAATACTAGTTATATGCAAAAGAGAATGTGTTTTCCCTGTGAGAAAATCAAGGTTTGAGAATGAATGTAAAGTAATGGAAATATAGGTATCTCTACACTATTATGCATGATATTTTCTTTGTTGAATTTCCTTGTTCGTTGCATGAATGGTTGAAAAGGAAAGATGCTACCAATTCAACGTTGTGGCCTTTAGAACCAATGGTTTGGGATCAAGCCATGCTTGACAAATTGAAGGTGTTGGATAACAAGTGGGCTTGGGATATTGATTTTTGGTTTTCTCGAATAAAGGAGGGATATATTATTGAATTTTTTGTAGAGTACACTGATTCTTTTAGTGAAGCTGGAAGAAATTTTGCAGAAGGTCCAAAGAAGAGGATGTTAGAAGAGATTCCACTTTGGATAAAAATGTTGTTTGTGGAGAAAGGTCTGATGTACATGGATCACAATCTAATTGTTGAGTAAACTCCCCTAGCACTAAGGGGGGTTCACAAAGACAGTAGATATCGAGAGAGGAGATGGATCCATTGAGGAGGATCCTAATATTTTTTAGATGAGGTGAGGAATGGAATGGACCTAGAGGATCAAAGGAGAAAAAAAGTCGAGAGATACACAAGAAGAGTTGAGATCAGGAGGAAATCTGAGTAGAGGAGTAGAAAAGAGTTAGACAAGGGTTCATGATGAGGGGTCAGACCTAGGATGAAGAGAAAAGAAACTGCATCAGGTAGAGGTGTAGAAGATAAATTGAACATATGAGAACATGCACGTAAAGAGGCATGGCATAGAAGATACCAGTAGTGGAAGTAGTGGTAGTGAGGGCCTAGGTGACAAAGTTAGAACCATTTGGAAGTTATGGTATGCCACAACTTTAGAAGAATATAGAGTGCATATTGGTGGTGCGTAGATAAAAGAGGAAGAGAGAGCACACATTGTTGGTGCGCAGATAAGAAAAGGAACAAAGAGTGTAGATTTTTTGTGCATATATAGATAGGGAAGAGGGTATGCAAATTCATGGTATGAAAATAAGTGAGGAAGATGAAGCATAGAGTAGTGAGGTGCTAATAGGAGAGGCAAGTAGTGCACAGAATAGTGGTGCATGGAAGAAAGAGGAAGATGGAGGCTCCCCTAGTGGTGGGGGATATGTACGGGTGATTGTGGATGGTATTGCACGGCTGCAAGTAGGAGACTCTCTAGGTCACCTTGGAAGAAATGTCAGAAATAGATGGAACTACCCCCCATTTGTACCACCCCGCTTACGCATTTTTAATTAAGAAGAAAGAATAATAGATAGTGAAGATATTGGAGTAGGAGAGAGAAAGGAAGAAGTTAGAGGAGTAGAAACAAGTGAAGAAGAAGGCAAAGTTGACATAGTTCAAGGAATCAAAACCCTAGCAATCAAATAGGAGGAAATAGTTCACACTCAAGGATGGTGAATCAATACATTACCCTAAGGTTACCCATGTTTCATGGAATGTGTAGAGATAATGTGGAGCAACATTGGTTCACATGCGAGGTAATCTAGTCTATGAAGAGGATCACAGACAAAGTGACAAAAATTGCGCAGCTGGAAACCACATTCAGGGACATATCCTTAATGTGGTACATGAAATACAAGGCCGCTATGTTAATGGGACAAACAAGGCCTCTGACAAATACTAAGCAAGATATCCTTAGGGAATTTTAGAAACCTAACTCATAATCACAATGTATCACAAAAATAAAGGACATTAAGCAGAAAGAAAGAGAAACCATTTGGGATTATGACCAATGGTTCAAGATTTTATTAGATAGGTTGAAATTACAAATTCAAGATGTGCAACACAGAGAATGGTTTATTGTGTAGTTTATCCCACATATATAAGTCTCACTTAACCAAAATAAGTTGACGACTCATTCATAGGCAGTCGAAATTGTGATACTTCAAGAGGGGAAGAGACATTGATAGGCTTGGCACAAGTGCAGTCACAACTGGCCAACCTGATGATGCAACTACAAGCCATGGAAAATACTAAAGTCATGTGTGAGCACGTATGGTGTACCACATGTCATTCTGAGGGGCATCATAGAGACAAGTGCCTTTTCCTTCTAAATTATGTGGCGATAGGCACATCGAGTCCATTTCCATCTGGACAGATGGAATGGTGCAAGATATGTAGACAGTGGGGCCACGTGCCACCCTACTTCCCAACTTTGTAGAAGTAACAAACCATGAACCATACTCCATTTTGTGAGTTCTATAAATTCATCGGGCATGATGTCAATAACTATCATTCACTCTAGCTAATGCATGATAATACACATGATATATTCAAGGTACAAGAGGAACAATAGGGTGTTGATCATGGAGATGTTCAATGAGGAAGATACTAAGGAGGTCCCAGAGGTGGATATGGGAGCGACCGAGGACATGGATATGGAGGAGGGGGAGGTAGACCCCCCACTTGTTTTAATTTTGGAGAAATTAGACATGTCTCCAAGTTATGTACCAAGTCACGCATGTTGTACATACTTCAACAATCCTGAGCATTTTTCCGAGGACTACCCCAACTTGTTGAAAAAGTGGGAAGAGAAGAAGCAATGCAACATGGTGCATGCACAATTGCAAAAGGATCATAAGAAATAGGAAGAGGTTTATGTCTAGGCGGTAACTTGAGGAGGAGAAAAGATGGGAAAGGACTTTAATCATGGTGAAGGCTAAATTCAGAAGTAGGAGGGGAAGATAAGGAAGGTATCCCAACTGTTGGAGTTACTTCACACACACCTAAGATTTATTTTTCCTAAGGTTTTTCCTTTTTTATTAGTCATAATTATTCATTATACAGTCTCCTATATTTTAGGGGAGAATATTCCACCTGGAGAATATTCTCTTTCAGTTGACACTTCAGTTTGACTAGTTGAGTTGATTTTAGATGTTGCATTGGGATCATCACCATGAAACATTGGGATCATCAACATGATAATTCAACCTTTCCTTAGTATCATCACCAAAGTGTCACATTATCCTTGATTCCCTGAGTTAACTCCTCACTACTCTCTGTTCAATCAGTTAATTGAAGACTAGTTGACTAGTTAACTCAACTAGGTGGCAGTTCACTCCTGTAACTGCCTGAGAGACTATACTAGGTGGAAATTCACTCCCGTAACTATTGGTGTGTGTCCATATCACTCTAGACCACCACTATGGCTCATTATTTACTTATGTAGCCTATATCTATTTTAAATTATTCACTCTTTGAGTGTGGAATATGGTTAATGATAATTCTTCCATTCTTTCTCTCCTGCTTCTTCTTTCTCAATTTCTCTCTGCAAATGTGTGGTATTTTCTAGCTAGATCTATTCTATGCAGGTTCAACACATTTACATGGTATCATATACGATAGACTGTTAAGAAAAATCTACACCAAATCATTTTTTGCAGGTACAAAAGATTGAAGACAACAAAAAGATGGATTATTCACCGAAAATACTTCTCACGCCTCATAACTATTTGGAATGGAAGCCAAAAAAATTGTTTCATATTATATGCAGAGGCTTGTACCAAATAAACATGGAAATGGAAGTAGATCCTGATTATGTCGATGAGAAAAATGACTTTCTCAATAGACAAGATATGGCCATAGGAAGTATCGACATGTCTATTTCTCCCGAACTTTTCCATCAAGTATATGAAGAATCACAAGGATCAACTCCAAATGAATTATGGACCAGATTGGAGGTTCTATTTGGGAATAAATAATATTGTGAAAATTTCATGCAGGAGGTCGAACAGATAGAGCCAAAAGAGAAGCCATCAGAAGATCAAGCCTCTTAATATGAAGAGTCTTCTACAAAAGTATTTGCAGAAATTTGTATTCCATTAATTGAAGATGATGTCTACTCCATTTCATATTTGGTTTCTGAAATTCATGTGGAATATATATGGCATGCATCTCAGGAGTCACATGTAGACACTTTTTCATGCACCATGCATGCATCTCAGGAGTCAAAAAGGGAGCTTCTCACATCAGACACCATTCTGATATTTTTTGAGAAAAATTTGTAGAAACAAATTGGATATTTGAATTCCTCTCGGTAAAATATCCAATTTCAAAAAACAAATCATCTGAAATGGAGTCTAGAAACTGAAGTTATGATCATTTCAAAATCAACAAAATTTTAGTGTTTTTCCATAAACGACCGTATGGTTTTCAAAGTTTCATCCAAACTTTATTTGGATCTTATTCATTACAAGAAGATAAAGTGGATATGTGTGGAAATATCAATGATTCATATACTTCATCATATCCATGTAGACATCTACATCTTCAACAAAATCTTCAATGAGCACAAACTTGCACAGTTGCGAGGTCTTCTTGGAGAGAAGGACATGGTTTGCTTAGAAATTTGTTTTTGTTCCTTCTCATTTTTGTACATGCATTGTAATTTGAGGGGTTCCATGATTTTTCCTCTTTCATTTATTTCAATGTATCTTTTGTATTTGGGTACCCTAACATGGCCTGGATTAGCACAAGACCATTCTTTATTTTCATCATAGTGTTTGGGTACCTAACATGGCCTCGTTGCTAAGACCCATTCTTTATTTTCATCATAGTGATATTCAAGGGGGGTGTTGGAGTTACTTCGCACACACCTAAGATTTATTTTTCCTAAGGTTTTTCCTTGTTTATTAGTCATAATTAGTCATTATATAGTCTCCTATATTTTAAGGGAGAATATTCCACCTGGATAATATTCTCTTTCAGTTGACACTCCAGTTTAACTAGTTGAGTTGAGTTTAGATGTTGCATTGGGATCATCACCATGCAACATTGGGATCATCACCATGATAATTATACCTTGCCTTGGGATCATCATCAAAGTGGAACATTATCTTTGATTCCCTGAGTTAACTCCTCACTACTCTCTGTTCAATCAGTTAACTGAAGACTAGTTGACTAGTTAACTCAACTAGGTGGTAGTTCACTCCTGTAACTACCTTAGAGACTAGACTAGGTGGCAGTTCACTTCCGTAACTATTGGTGTGTGTCCAAATCACTCTAGACCACCACTATGGCTCATTAGTTACTTATGTAACCTATATATATTGTGAATTATTCACTCTTTGAGTGTGGAATATGGTTAATGAGAATTCTTCCATTCTTTTTCTCCTGCTTATTCTTTCTCAATTTCTCTCTGCAAATGTGTGTGGTATTTTCTATCTAGATATATTTTGTGCAGTTTTAACACATTTACACCAACCCCCTCCAAATTTTGATGCTACCTAGCAAAATTAGTTTCCACATGGTGTGCAAAGAGCCATGGAGGAAGAAAGAGTGTGTGAGGAGATGAAATGCATGACTTAGAGGTCACTTGAGGAGGCCTAGATATGGAAAGAAGCACAGAGGGTGACACAAATGTCATTGGAAGAAGCTCGAATCCCCAAATAAGTATAGAAGGTGACTCAAAGGTAGATGGAGGAAGCTAATGCCAGAGAAGAACTCCTGTAAATGACACAACATTCGTTGGAAGAAGCTCACATGTGTGAACAAATACAGTGTGCAACATAGAGGTTAATCAAGGAAGCACATAGACAGGATGAACTGCAATGCGTTGAGCAGAAATCACTTGAAGAATAACACCTAGAGTAATTTCAATGCACAGTGCGTGCAGAAGCCTTGTGTGAATTATGTTGAGTGGCAGACACCGAAGATCAAGTAAGTACTTTATTATGTTGTTTTTTTTTGTTACTTAAATATCTAGATGCCACAAGTAAGTTGACACAAATTTTAGCTACTTGCATGAGGAAACGAGTAGAGGAAATCATATCAGCCCCTCTACCAGAAAGAGATGTATGTCAGATTAGTAAGTAGAAGTGCACTAGTCGAGAATCCAACATGAAAGTAGAGCTTGGAGGGTATGACATGGATGGAGTCATCTTGGATCTTGGTTTCGACATGAATATTTTTCCAAAGAAATATTCGAAGGTGATGGGTAAACCAGAATCGGTCTGGTCTCCCACCCAACTACAGTTTGAAAATTAATATAACATTTACCCTATAGGCCGACTAGAGCAAGTGGAAGTAAATATAGAAGGATTGAAAATAAAGATTGAATTGGATCCATATATGACACTGGTAGGAGTTGATTGGGCGTTTGAAAACAATGTAGTGTTGAATTTGGAGAAGCAACATATGTCTTTTGAGACATACACCCTACACGTGCTCGTTCCTCTAAAGCCTTATGAAGGGGATCAATACAATGAGTCGATGGACGAGGATGTTGAGAGCTATGTGATTGAAAATATTTATAATATTACCAGGCACAGGGAAGACTATATAAACCCCACCGCGGATGGAGATATGAGTTGGAGAAGTGTCAAGTCTTATGAAATATATTCTAAAGAATCACTAGAAGGATGGTAGCAGAAGATATATGAAATATCAACTATATGGTGCGTGCATATTTTAGTAGAGTGTTGAGATCATTTCCCACTTCCTAAATTTCCCCTCCCCTTTCTATTTTCCCAACTTCTTTTTTCCATTTCTTTTCCCTCTTCTATATTTCCCTGAATCCCCCTTTTCTTTCCTCCTCTCTATTTTTTCCCTTTTTGATTATTATACTTAGTCGTTTTTCAAAGCAGTAGTTTTGTGGGTTGGTGGACTCGTGGATGTTCATATCCATCCATACTCCCATATCATGAGTCTGAACGACTATCGTATTATTCTATACTTCACCATTTCTGCAGTTGCGGGTTCAACGTTTCATATTCCAAGTTCTGTGATATCCATTTTGCACCCAAATTTCCGTGATCTACATTATGACCATTGGAATCACCGAGCTCCTAAGTATCACATATTTCCTATATTGAGTCTGACTGACCACATTACAACACTTTGATTATTTTCTACCTTTCTCAACCGTGAGTTCACAGGATCCTAGTTTGGCGGATTCACAAAAATTCCCAAATCCTAATCCCTCTCATTCGTCCTCGCCATCCTCGTACTTTTTCCAATATGCATTTCAGAATGGTTTAATTCTAATAAATCATCATGCAAGTTCCTTAAAGATCATCATTAATAAGCGAAGGTCTCGAGGAGATTTCTCATTAAACCACATTGAAGCACGATTTGACAAAGATTATATTATTGTTATCTCTATCAAGCACTCATTGAAAATATTATCTGGATTAAAGGAACACTCTCATCAACTTATGGCCGCAAAAGCTCAACAATAGTTTTGCGGTGATACTTTGAATATTTTTGGGTGTCAGGACCAAAACTTTCAGTGGTCTAGAGCGTTTCTTACTATTCATCCCCTTCTGCTCAGAAGGACGTGATTTGGACATCCAGAATTGCTTGTGCAGGGTGTGTCCCTGAGGTTTTCAACTACAAGGAACTAGTTGCATGGTGCATTGATAAATATATACCAATTCAATGGATTATTCAAATTCAATACCATTCTCCCATCTCTTTTTCACCTCAAGTGTTTCGTAAGATGTTGAAACTCCCTGAACTAACACTTACTTTCAAAGGAGAGGATTGCAGGGATTTCCTGAAAAAACATGACAACAGCTTGGACCTCTTTCCCAAGTTCCTAGAGAATCCCATGGATATCCTTGAAGACATTACCAGGTTGCAGGTCGACTCATTCAAAAAACCCTTTCGGGAAATTTCTTGGTTATTCACTAGGGTGACAGGAAAAGAAAGTACCGCCAACATTTCCTATATTATTTTTTATATCTTATATTTTACAGTCAAAGAGAAAGCTATTTTCAATTGAGGAAAACTGATTTCCATTGAAATCTCCTCCCAATTGTCGGAGTACAAAAAGGACAAGAAATTATTTATGGCTTCTTATTTGGTGTTTGCGATAGCATATTGCTGTCAATTTCCCAAATTGTCTATCTGTAAGAGGGTGAACTGTGAACTTGACCCAGTTACCTTCTGGTACCAAGCATTGTGGAGACACAAAGCTTCTTTGCATTTCTCTGAAGTTTTCAATGCTTTTGTCTCATTTTTCAAAGGATTATTGTTTGGAAAAGATACCCCCAAAATATCCTTCCAGGCAAGTAAATTCTTGGATAAAATGGGGACGCTGCAGCAAATGGAAAATCACAATGTTATCAAGATTTTTTATTCTAAGGAAAATCCCTCCTTTATTCCATGTCATGTATATGATAAAATGTTTATTACAGAAGTAGCAAGGTAGTATAATTTCTGGCTGCACTTTTTCCATGAGAAATGGAAAAATCAATTCATATCTTTGCCTTGGAAAATTGGGGACTTTATATTTAGGAATATAAACAAAATCGATGAATTTGCAAACCACTTCCCCAATTTGAATCTCAAATATGTTGAAAAGATAAAAGGGTTTGACCCTAACAGAATTTTTGTGGAACATATGCTAGCAATGGGATTCAACAATTCATTTATCCATACTATTGTAAATGAAGAAGAAGATAATAAATTAGGTTCTCCTATTCACAATGCTGGTGACTTGGAAACGGTACTCAATACCAATGATTTTTTCGAGCATAAAGGAAAGGGTCCTAGCGAGAAGAGTGATCAGCCCCCAATTGTTACTCCTAATACTACAACATCTCAGATAAATGCTCCAGTGGCCCACCCATCTAGAAAAGTGACCAATAGTAGTCCAGGCGGCAGAGGAGAAAAAAATCCCCCTCCGGGAAAAATAGAGAGCTCACACAAGCTTCCTGTGAGAAAAAAGAGGGAAAATGCCATTCAAGAGGAAGAAGACCAGCGCATAGACAGTGACATCAAGATATTCTCCCTTGAAGACATGGATCTTGAGGCAGATATTAAGAAGACGTTTCCCGCAATGGATCAACCAGGGAACACAGCCCATCAAAATTCATCATTGGAAATTATTGAGAATGAGACCTTCAGTGAGGAAGAGTCATTTTCTTTTCAGAGCGTTGTCTTTGACAGGAAATCCAAGAAATTGACTATTGAGAAAGGTGATGTGAAGAATAAGAAAGGAAAATATCGTTCATAGGTTGACCTAAGAGATATCCGGCCTTCCCAAATTTATAGAATTCATAAAGCAATCGGGGATGCTCTGGATGACTCCATTGGTGGTCTTGAAGCGAAAAATATGAGGTTGAAAGAAAGGATCAAGGAACTAGAAGACGCCTTAATGCCTCTTCCACTGCTTTCCAGTCCTTTGACAATAGTTGGACCCACCACACCCGCTGTTAAAATGAAAGGATCCTCAAGCCTACTTACATCATCCATGAGCTATATGGAAATAAATATTAAGAAAATAATGGCATTTATCACAGAGGCATGGGAAATTTCAAAAAACATGGTTTCTTTTGGCTCGAGGGCACATGCCTTCCATGAGTATTTACAAGCAGACCTAAAGCATGAAGAATTGTTTTTCCTTGATGTTATAGTACCCTTTGGAATTAAAGGTTCCAATATGACATAACTAAGGAGAAGAGAGGAGGATCTTCCCTCTCCAAGTCAGATAAAACATTTGAATGTGTGTTGGAAAGAAAAGATTAAAAACTTGAATAATATTGTTCAAGCGTGAAGCCAAGCTATATCAAGGAGGGAAGAACTGTTCAAAAGGCTCATGGAGGTAGACCTATCTGGAAGCACTAATGAGGTCCAACACCCCAAATTAATCCTCAATTCGTTATTCCTAACAAAGCAACAATTTGACAAAGAAGTTGATATTTTTAAAGGGTTGTTTGTTGAAAATTTATATGGTATACTTGAATATGATGAGGATGACATAGACAATTGGATAGTGGACTACTCCATGAGAAATAGGGACATTGAAGAATCATTACATGGCATTTCCCTTGCTCTGAGAGACTTGGAGAGCGAGTTGTTCAACATCAAAATCCGGCATGAAATCAACATGGCACCAATGAAAAGTTATATTGAAGAATGGTTTAAGAAATCGATCAACAAATTGACCATCGAGGGGCAAGAAACAGTTGAGACGGCTCCTGTAATCGTTAATGAAGACAATAAAAGGAAACCAACAACCAATTGAATATAGGATATACCATCATAGTAAGTTTATGCTGATCAAATATTTCTTTCTTTATCAATTCCTTCATCCAGTTATTCCACCTCTTTCACTAGAAAGATTTAACTGAAGATTGATAACTCCTCTTTTCTTCTTACCAGGTCTTGTTGTTCTTTTACCGCCAAACATCTTCCTTCTACAATCTTAAATCTTGTGTATACTTTCTTTATGGTCCACAAGATCCCCAATCCCAGTCTTTAAGACAAACACATTTTAAATTTCAAAGAATATGTAACAAACTATATATTTTTAGAAATTTCAAGAGAGCTACCTCGGGAACAATATCGACTGTACTTTGTAACCCAAAGTTTTGAATACAAATCATTTTAGGTTGATCTATCATTATCTTTATTTGTGATTCTCATGTTCACTCTATTAAATTTATCTTATGCATGCAGACCATCTTCTTTTTGTTTTTATGTGATCAGAAATCTTTAGTCAAACTATGATGGATGTGAGGAAATTTTGCTTATTTTATTTAAATGTGTGAATGTGCTTAGCTCCTGGTCCTTTCTCAAGAACTTTCTTTGAAAAAGAAAAAAAAAATCCTTTTATCTTTCTTGTAATATTTATATTTATTTAAATTACTAAGATGGACTTCTGCAAAGTCCCACATTCTGAATACCTAGAATTCCCAATAAAATCTAAAGAGGAGTACCACCTCTATAAAAACGCAATGGGGTTTACATCCTCATGAAGTTGTCGTTTCAGTCCTAGCAGATTCAAGTGTCAACATTTTTGGTGACTGTACTGGGGAATGAACTGAAATTTGGAACTTGGTCTAGCATTTTTGAAAAATATATGACTTTTCCCCAGGCTGATTAGCCCCACTTAGAAATTGGATTGAACATTCAATGAAGCATATTACATCAGTTATACAATCTGGTAATAACAACAGTCGATACCCAAGAAGAGTTAGAAAGGGCCTAACAGATCTTATTCCAAGAAGAATAAAGAGAAATCCTTTAGAGACAGAGGAGAGACGACCAACAAGACCAAAGAAATCAAAGGCTATCTAGAGAAGCATAAGAAAAAGGTCGGTATTGAAGCTGGACAAATACAAGGGACCCATTACCAAAAGTAAAAGAAATCAAATATTTATTCTTAGAAGTGAAAAGCATATTCCTGGAATCTCTCCTGATAGGGCAGAAAGAAATGAACAACCTCGAGACGAGCATCATGAGGAGAGACAAGGAGGTGGAAGAGATGCTGCAATAAATCAAGAAAATATAAGGTTTGAAAATAGATGAAGAATAAGATATTCTCCTTTGAATCTTCTAGGAAAGAAACATGATCTTCATGTTCTCCCTAAGGTAACCCTAAAGGAATTTTTTGGAGATATAGTAATCGATGAAAAGAGGTATCTGCACTTATTTATTGATGTTTGTGATTTTCACCGTGTTGAGTGTGACAATACCATGGTAAGGTTATTTCTGCAAACCTTATCAGGAAGAGCATATGAATGGTATACAACATTACCCAGTTTATCAATTCGCTCATTTAATGACCTTGAAGACATGTTCTTGACTATGTTCTCCCCTCCAATTACTTATCATACCCTTCTCTCTGATTTCACCCAAATTGGTTTGAGGAAGAATGAAAGGATACAAGATTTTAATCTCATTTTCAATAAAACCTTGAGTAAGATTCAAGAAGATAAAATACCAAATGACCCAGTTGTGCTCAGTTGTTATAAGAATGCAATGCCCTCGAATGTGAAATATGCTATCAGAACATCCCAAATGGATACCTTGGAGGAGGCAATGACTAAATCCACTGAGATGGAAGAAATTATGATTAAAATGGGTGTTGACCACAACATTATACTGGGAAATGTTCAAAGGAAGATGGGAGGATCAAGTATTGATAATCAAGGAGCCTCCAGTTCAAGAAAGAATGAAGAATTCAAGCCATGACTGGATCAAAAACAAACAATTGGAGGAGTATTTTTCAAGGGAACCATACCACATGTAAAGGTAGACCCCGTGGAGGCACAAGAAACTAAGCAAAGAATTGAAATTGCATAGATGAATAGAACTATCAAGAAAATGTAGAACGAGATAACCAGACTAAGAAGGGGAGATAATTATGTGGAAAATAAAAGAATGTCAGTCCTAGAGAAAACATTGAACCCTACCCAAGAAAACAAAGTGAGGCTTGAAAACACAAATAATCAGAAAATACCAAGGGTTCCCAGGAAGCCTACTCCCAATGCAGATGTTTTGGATGATGTGTATGATGAGAAAATAGTTGAGAAATAAAATTATTACTCACCTGATGAAATTTCTGAAACTATGCAGATGGATGGATGTGATACGTCCATGTATATATTTAAAGAAGGCAACAACGACCCCAACTCATAATAAAATGTCGCCCAGATAAGAGGATTTGTAAATAGATCCAAGAATAAGAATGAATCTAAAAATGAAAACCAAAAAGATAAAGAAAAAACAAATGAGAAAAGGGAAANAAATGAGAAAGTGATAGATAGTGTTGGAAGTAAAAGGAAACACCTGATGTCAAGCTCCACCCATATGACATATAATGTCATAGAGGATTTAAGTAAATTAAGGATAACTCTGCCTTTTACAGAAGTGGTGAAGATTCCCCAACAAAGAGAAAACATTTTGAAATTGTTGGACAATCCATCTGAAAGAGCAGAAGTTGTTTTTACTAGTCCGAAACAAAGCCAGAACCAATCAACTGCCAAGATGAGAGGTAAAATTCCTCCCTTTTACATTTCAATATAAAATCATGATGTTTCACTACATAATTGTTTAGTTGACACTGGCGCAACAAATAATATTATGCCACTGGCAGCCATGGAGGCATTGGGCATGAGTTGCACCAAGTATTACGAAACTGGTGAAAGTATATATGCAATTGATTCTAGAAAAGTACCAGCTTATGGAGAAATCAAGGAATTTTATGCTTGGATCACGACAGCCCCCCATATTATTATAGTTTTCAATATTATTGTGGTATACCTTCCTCTGGCATATGGAGTTGTGCTGGGAAGAGATTGGACATTCATGAACAGGGGATATATAATGAACGATGGAAGTTGCATGATGTTGTCAGGCAAAGAAGAAGCAATGATTAAGGTGCCTTGTGAACCCAGAAAGATTTTCTCTTTCAAGAAGAAGGATAATGAATTAATGGAAGATTATATATACACTGGGATTGAAAACTATGCCATCCTAGACATTGAACATAATGAAAGCCTAGAGAAAGTTCAAGATACGGATAATCAAGAAAATTTGTTTGAGGGCTATTGTAGGATGTCATTCGATGGAGCTTGTTCAAACTCCGGGAATGGAGTGGTAATTATTATTAGGAGTCCAAATAATATTGTGCATCCACATGCTATTAGAATGGAATTTTCATGTACTAATAATGAGGCAGAATATGAAGCCTTGATTCAAGTGGTGATTCTTGCACAAGAAATGAAGATAGGACATCTAATTGTGACTGGCGACTCCAAGTTGGTGATTAATCAGGTCACCCAGAGGTATAAAATAAAGAAGGATATACTTAAGTTATATTTCAAAAGAGTTAACGAATTGATGGAATCCTTCACTTCTTTCAACATTTTTTCATTCCAAGGGACAAGAATCAGAAGTCAAATTCATTAGCCTTGGCGGCCTCATTGTCAAACCCATATGATATACAAAGTAAAACATCTTTTCAAGAAGAAAGAGATTTTCGACCTTTTGTACCCGATAACATGAAATATTTACAAGTGTTTGAGAATGATGAACAGTTGTAAAATTGTTTGTTGAGCGATGATGATGATGATGAAAATCACATGTATGTTGTCCCGAAAGATTGCATTCAATCTGAGTCTCTTTTTACGAAAGATGATCATGCTAAAAATCTACTGGAAGAAGTTTCACTTCGAAAAGTGCAAGAAACAAGAAAGGTCAATATTGGAACGAACAACTCCCCAAATATGTCAATTTGGGAGTTGATTGCACCACTGTGGAAGTTGATCAATATGTTTCACTATTTAAAGAATGCATTGATGTTTTTGTGTGGACCTATGATGATATGAAATCTTATGATAAAACAATATTCCAACACATCATTCCTTTGAGAGAAGAAGCAAAACCTGTCAAGCAAAAAATAAGGATGATGAACCCCAACCTGAAACCTATGGTAAATATTGATTTGGAGAAATTAAAGAAGGTCGGAATAATATATCCCATTAGACACTTTGACTTTATTTCAAACCCTATGATAGTAAGAAAGAAGACCAGGGAAATCCATATGTGTGTAGATTTCAGGGATATTAACAAAGCAAGCGTGAAGGATAACTATCCTTTATCTAACATGGAGTTCCTTCTCCATCAAGTCACAGAATCAACTTGCATGTCCATGTTGGATGGTTTTTCTGGCTATAACCAAGTCTTGGTTGCTGAGGAAGACAGAGAAAAGAAAACATTCATAACACTATGGGAGATATATGCTTATGCTAGAATGCCCTTTGGTTTGAAGAATCCTGGAGCCACATTCCAAAGGGACATGGATCATGCATTTAGTGGCTTGATAGGAAATTTTATGGCAGACTATCAAAATGACTTGACAGTGCAGTCAAAAACAAGGGATTATCATATCCATCATTTGAGAATTTTTTTTGAAAGATGCATATTATATGGTGTCTATCTAAATCCAAAGAAATTCTTATGCGTTGTAACTCAAGGAAACCTATTGGCTCATATTGTATGCAAGGAAGGGATTTATATCGACCCAGAAAGAGTTAAAGCAATAAATGAACTCAACCCCCCGACATCCAAGAAAGGAGTTCAATCATTTTTCATCAAGATCAATTTTGTGCGAAGGTTTGTTCCTCACTATGCAAGTATTGTGAAGCCGATCAATTTGTTGCTAAAAAAGGAGTAGAGGTTTGAATGGACAGCAGATTCTCAAGAATCTTTCAATAATATCAAAGGAGAAATCACCACAACCCCAATCCTCATTAGTCCATATTTTCAAAAGGATTTCATCATCTATTTGTTCACTATAGAAACATTTGTTGCATCTATTCTTACTCAGAAGAATACCAAAGGTGAAGAACTCCCAATCAGTTTCATGAGAAAAACACTACATGAATATGAATTGAGGTATTCAGAACTGGAAAAACAAACCTTGGCCCCCATGAAAGTAGTGGCACACTTTTGAACGTACATACTAAACTCTCATGTTATTTTTTATGTTCCATCATTGCCAGTGAAGATGCTTCTGAATCAACAATTGAGAGAAGGAAAATGGGATAACTGGATGGTAAAGATACAAGAATATGATATTGAAATTAAACCTTTAAAGGCTATCAAAGGACAAGGTTTATGATAACTCATTGTGAATAGTGATTATGTGGATGGAATGATTTCAATTTAAGTAGGAGAACCATTGGTTGATTCAGAATGGTACAGAGACATTGTATACTACTTGAGGTCCAGGCAGTTTCTTGTTACCATGAACTCTAAGGAGAAAATAACAATGAAGATGAAGGAAAATAAATATGGTTTGATTGTTGATATATTGTTCAGGAGGAATCATGATGGTATACTACTGAGATGCGTTGATGAAAACCAGGCCCAAGAACTAATGAGAGAATTCCATGAAGGAATATGTGATGGATACTTTTAACCTACTACAACCACCCACAAGATAATAAGAGATGGATTTTATTGGCCATCAATTTTTAGAGACTCATATGCCACAATAAGGAAGTGTGTATCATGCCAGTAGTTTTAAGGAAAAATGAAGAGATCCGTGATGCCTTTACAACCCATAATTGTAGAATAACCATTCTCCCAATGGGGACTTGATGTTGTCAGACCAATTAATCTGAAGTCAAGCATGGGACATATGTACATTCTCACCACTACAAATTATTTCATGAAATGGAAAGAAGCAGTGGCGTTAAAGAAAGTTGATTCTGAAGAGTTAATTAAGTTTTTCAAAGTTAATATTCTATCAAGATTTGGTGTTCCAGATAAATTTATTACTGATAATGGTTTTATTTTCATCGGTTCAAAGTTTACAGAGTTCTATGGAGAATATGGAATTATCAAGGTTCAATCATCAAATTATTATCCACAAGGAAATGGTCTTGCAGAATCCTCGAATAAGACACTCATTCAAATATTAAAGAAAACTATTGACAAGAACCAAAGGAATTGGCATCTAAAGTTGACTAATGCATTGTGGGAAAGCAGAATCACTCCAAAGGGCAACACTGGGATGTCCCCGTATACATTGGTTTATGGAAAATAATCAAAAATGCCAATTAGCCTCGAACTCAATGCCTTGACTTTCATGTTTAATACAGAAGATACAGAAGACAGTTCACCTATCCAAAGAAGGATCGATCAGTTGTTGAAATTGGAAGAAGAACGAAGCAAAGCCCTGAATCGAAATTCTCAGAGACAACAAAGTATAAAAAGATATTTTGATCAGAGTGCAACTGTAAAGAACTTTCATAAGAGAGAACTGGTGTTACTTTGGAACAAGGCCAAGGAAAAACCATCGATGCATACAAAGTTCGAAGCGCTCTGGATTGGAACATACATTGTGTTATCACTCCAGGAAACTACTTAGGGTTGTCAGCTAAGTATGCCTGGTAACTTAAGAATTGAATATTTTTCAGTAGGTGGATCAATGGGATACTAAGATAGCACAATGGAGAGATGACTTATCCAAATAGCTTAATGAACCAGTGCTTTTAGAAACTGTAAATCAGATGCCAATAGCAGAAAAGGTGTGAAGAATATTGCTTAGACAACCAAATACATTGGAATGCAGGGTTTAAATAACCAAATACATA
>SNQJ01S0031873.1:125781-153460 GCA_010110895.2 Picea sitchensis | reverse complement strand
GCCATCAAACTTCCTCATATCAATATTAGGAATGTGGTTGGTCTTCAAACAAAATTTGGATTTTCTCCATTCTTGATTCACCTTCCTTGTGTCCTCATCATGAATTTCATGGGATACATTTTCTCTTTCATGTGTCTTCTCTGTTACAAAATTTTTCAATACTTCCATGATCTCACCTTTTAAACCATCCATCTTAGTATCCAACATAGCTTCCATTGAATCCATCTTCTTTTGTAGTTCATTTATGTACCTACGCATTTCTTCACCTTCATCAAGATTCCAACTAGGATTTTCTGGAGGCTTATTTGGTGTAGAAATTCCCTTTTTGGGTGGCATGTTGGCCAAGTATCACTTTTGAACCTTGATTTTTAGGTGGTTCTGCTAGACAATATTTCTTCTGTTGTATCTCCCAAGTTTCAACCCTTCTAGGTATGAAAATTTCTTTTATGTAGTTCTATGATATTTCTTCTCTGCAATGCCACAGGTCTGATCAAAATTGGATGTGCCAAATGGAATTTACGGTAACTTCCCCACAACTTGCCGATTTTTTTCCTTTCCAGGAGATCCCACTTGTATAGCATGCCCTGCACAAAATAATTGATATAAAATTATAAAACTCACATCAAAAATACTATAGACTTTCCATGATCAAATGAAACCAGTCCCACTCAATTTGGATACTCTAGGAAGAAGTTATGATTGTTTTACCTGGAACACCTTCTTGAGACTAGTCAATAGGACTAGTTAGATACCCTATCTTAGACAGGGTGTATATACAAATTTAAGATGACCCAGAATCTGAACCTTTTATCACTAATACTGTACTAATGTTTGTAGATATCCTGTAAATTTTAGGGTTTGAAACATTACAGAGAAGTTTTTATAGCGAAAATTCCACAATGACTCAGTTCAGGATGATTCCAGAACCCTATCTTGTACAAGATGTATATCGGAAACTATAAGGCCTCAGGAGATTACTTTTGAACCCAACATACCTTGATTTGTCTACTAAATATTCTCCAAGCCATTCCTTTTGAGATGTTGTAGAAAAAAAGTTATAGCGAAAATGCCAAGGTGTCTCAGATTTAGCAATGAAACCCCAACACCTTGAGTTCTGATACCATATGTTAAGAACCAAATATCAATATAGCATAGAAAAACCTCAGAAAAAGTACTCAATGCCTTGAAAAAGAGATAATTTTAGATAATAAGCCTCTTTGAGGGGGCAACCTCCTTTTACCCCACTTAAATGTTCAAGTACAAGATGATTAAAAATGAAAATGTCTCCTTGGTATATATGGGAGACTAGGAGGTATAATTACAACTAATGGCCTAAAGCTAACATAAATAAAATAACATTACTAATATAATATGCCCCAATTAAGGTGTAATGAGCCAATATTAGGGCTTAACAGACTAGGAGGAGTCCTCAGTCAGAATGGGTTTGTAATATGTTATGAGTCCAAGAAATTAAAAGAGCATGAAAAGAACTATGCGACTCATGATTTGGAGTTCGCAGCCATAGTGCATGCTCTAAAGAAACGGAGACATTACCTCATGGGAAAGAGATTTGAACTGAGGAAAAACCATAATGGTCTGAAGTATTTGTATGATCAACCAACCTTGAATGCTAGGCATAGTAGATGGTTGGAATTCCTTTGTGAGTATGACTTTGATATCAAGCATATCAAAGGAAATGAAAACAAAGTGGTTGATGCACTCAATAGAAGAGTGCACGAGCTACATGCTACGACCATTAGCATGTATCAAATTGATATTAAAGGAAGGATTTTGGAAGCTGCAAATACATATTTGCAGTACAGGGAATTGGTAGCAAAGCTACAACAAGGTAAGATGTTACAGAAAGTGGAAGATTATAAATTGGGAACTGATGGGAAACTCCTGTACAAAAATGGAATTTATGTACCTAACTCCCAAGAGTTAAGAATAATGATCTTGAAGGAAATGCATAATGTGCCTTATGCTTGGCACCCTGGATATCAGAAAATGGTGGCAGTAGTTAAGAGCCAATACTTTTGGCCAGGTATGAAGAAAGAAATTGTAGAATATATCGCTAGATGTATGGAGTGTCAGAAGGTCAAGGTTGAGCATAGGCACCCAGCAAGGTTGCTACAGCCATTTCCCATTCTTGAGTGGAAGTGGGAAGTGGTGACGATGGATTTCATCACAGGATTACCAAGAACAAATAAGAAACATGATTCCATCATGGTGGTGGTGGATAAGCTTATGAAAGTTGCCCATTTTATTCCATTGAATACCAATCAGAAGCAATTAGTGTTTTCGATATCTATATGAGAGAAGTAGCACGATATTCCCAAGACAATTGTGTCTGACAGAGACTCGAAATTTACCTCAAAGTTCTGGAAGGGGTTATTCAAAGGGTTCGAGACAAATCTGAACTTCAACACTGCTTATCATCCTGAGTCTGATGGGAAGACAGAGAGGGTAAACCAAGTGATAGAAGATATGCTAAGGATGTATGTGATGGACAAACCATATAAATGGGAAGACTACCTACACTTGGTAGAATTTGCCTACAACAATGGGTATCAAGCATCACTAAAGATGAGCCCATTTGAAGAACTTTATGGTAGAAAGTGCAACACCCCAGTAAGATGGGATAACCTAGCTGATAGGGAAGTGGTTGGACCAAAGTTGCTCAAGGAAATGGAAGATAAAATGCTAAAAATTAAGAAGAATTTAAAGGCTTACCAAGATAGGCAGAAACATTATGTTGATAAGAACAGAATCCATAGGGATTTTAAAGTGGGTGATCATGTTTTCTTAAAACTAAAAGCCAACAAAAGTTCCCTGAAGCTGGGAAATTGTTCCAAGTTGGCAGCCAAATATTGTGGGCCATTTGAAATCCTAGAAAGGATTGGACCAATTGCATATACACTTGCATTGCCTACATCCATGACTGTACATAATGTGTTTCATGTTTCATTTCTTACGAAATATATACTTGATCCTAATCATGTGATTGATTGGAATGTGATTTTGGTGGAGCAAGAAGGTGTCTTCCAGGTGCGCCCGGTGTGCATATTGGACCAGAAGATCAAACAGCTCCAGAATTGATCCATAGGGTTTGTAAAGGTTCAGTGGACCTAATATGGTCCTGAGGACGTTACATGGGAGCATGAGGATGCTATGTGAGCACAATACCCGCATCTTTTTGAGGATTTTGAAAATCTTGTTAATGTTGTGTAAATAAGTTGCACTGAGGATAGTGCAAAAATAAGAGAGGGGATTGTAATATACCTAAGGACGAGCCGCGGCTGTATTTATGAATTGTAAACATGTTTGTAGGTTGGTGAGCCGAACAATTATAAGATGATAGGCCTATGTATTATTAGGCCAGAGAGCCTAGGTGTTAACGGCTAGGAGCCTGTTTTTGTACATGTAAATATTCATATCAATAATATAAAAACATCATTGCATGTAGACCGACCATGAAGAAAGAGTGATGGGGGACTAAGATTCCACTAGGCTAGGTAAGGGAGAGGGGGATGAGAAGTTGGAAAAAGGGGCTAAGCCTAAGGGCTCAAGTCCAAGAGAATAATAATAATTTATTATTATTCCAAAATATGATTAAAGGGATATGTCTTATCCTGAGTTCGGGAACGAATGCTAAATGGAGTGCATGCAGCTCTAGGAAGATAAGTGTCGACCTGGGCACATGCAGTTAAAACTGAAGAGTCAACTCGTGTTGGGGGTTCACTCCCCATTCTTTCATCCTTTGCCTAACCTGTTTGGCCTCTACGATCGACCTCTACATACCCGCACACTTCTGAAAAACCACTCATTGGGGGAAAGACAACCTATGTTATCTTGTGAAACCAACATGTCTGCACGAGCCAAAACTGAGTTTGTACCTTAACCGTTTTTGGGTTTCTACTTTTTTCCTAGGCCGTATTCAACCGTTGTTGTTATCCTCATTTTTTTGTACTAGAACTGAGTGGAAGCGTGGTTGAAGAGGCGGGTTGTCCGGCCCGTGGTTGAAGAGGTGGGTTGTTAGGACCATGGTTGAAGAGGCAAGTTGTCAGGCCTGCAAGCAATTCAGTTGGTGTTGTCTAGCCTGTTGGTGGATGGGGACATTACAAATTGGTATCAGAGCTAGTCTGTTCGAGACAAGGTGTTTTGGTAGCCTTACCCGATAGTGGTCTTTTTGGTCGGGGGTATGCTTGTTGTGGTGGGAAATCCCCCTATGGAATAGCAAATAGGGTTATATTATGGATGCAGATATAAACAAAAGAAACCTACTTTCTACCTTTGTCCCCAGACCTAATCCCCATTTCATGCTTGATCGCTTGCTGGCAGCTATCCTCTCAAGATTGACCTGCGTACAAAACAAGCAACAAACTACACATGCATTTTACCTACAAACTAATGGGTTAGAGATTGAAACATATATTTACTGAATTATGAAGAACTCATATAGTGGGATGGAAAAAACATTTCTTTATTATTAACTTGAATGAATCAACTTACAATGTCGAGACTGACCGCTACTCCGCGAATCCTGATCTTGGGCTCCTCTTCAAATGTCCTCCAACTTCTTTGCTTTGTATCTCTTCTTGCACAAGGATGGCTAAAGGGTTGGGACAATGGGAATGTGCAATTGGGTAGAGTTTCTTTACTCTTATTCTCCTCCTCCAAATGGTACCCCTAACCCTTCTTTTATAGGCTAGAAGAATCTAGGTATTTAGACAAACCCTCGGCCATGCATGGCCGGGAGTTTTAGTTAACTCACCCAAAGTTGTGTGTTCCATCGACAGCTTTCCTTTTTTCGTACTTTTGTTGGTCCAAGTGGGCTGTTTTAGGTCAGATAGCATGTACACGCATGCAGTAATGGAGTAGGGCATGTGGGCCCTTATAAAAGAGGTTTTTTAAAGAGTTTTTCAGCAGTGCTTTGGCAAAGAAGGGATCTGAGATGGGTTGATGCTAGGTAAGAATGTATGGTGAAAATTAGGGTTATAACAGATCCCCCTAATGTGTGAGGTCAAAAGAGCATTTGATGGCCGAAATATATTACCAATATTCACTGATGTGATGAATAATTGAGCCCGGGAACCAGGAACCGGGAGGTGCTGTTTGCAAAATAACAAATGTCTCACCGAGGTGGGCATACCCATGCTCAGGAAAAAATAGAATCATGGCTACCAATCAAATACACTATAGATCCATGTCAAATAACTATATAAAGTGTAGCCTTGAACAATACACAGCGGAGCTACTTCTCAAAATCAAAAAGATATACATATAGAGTATCCATCTTCTAGAAGATGACACAACTTGATGGTTGGAGATGAGATCTTCAAAGATCGAGAAAAAACTTCAAAATATTCAAAAATCAAAGTAGGAGTGTAATATGAGTGTATGACTTCACTACCTAGAGGTCTTCAATGGCTTGTCGGTCATGGACTAGATAATCTTGATGATCAGACTGAGGGCTTCATTGATTTCGAACAAGGACTTGATTGGACATTCAGGATGATCGGGTATGAGGGAAAGAGACAAATTGCAGAGGGGCCGACTCAGGCTTGGTAGAAACTTCCCTTGGACAACAACACAACAAATGATGAGACTTAGGAAGCATGGCATTAATCATAATTTTACAAAGCAGGAGGCAACACAAAATCTCCATATGTTTGGAAGAATAACCAAATGGAGTAGGACACAACTCTATGTAGTGAGAACAAATTCCTAAGGTCGTATTACATCCCATAGTTTGACGAACAAACAGACAAATGTGCTTTATCCAAGGGTGGCTCATTATGCTGCCAATAAAGAAAATACTTTTCCCTTCCTCTTTTTGGGGTATATTTGATTTTTTTTTGTCTTTTTCAATAATTTTGGAAAAAAGAATAAAGGAATGTTACGTTACAATGGAGGAACAAGTGTTACAAACATACAAGTTCAAGGCACAAGGACAAGACTGATGTTCAGAATAATGATACTTGGGAAAAATCCTCCGGGGACCAAGGGTGTTAAGATGCATAAGAAAACTGCTACAAAGATGGCTTATAAGGTATGCAAACGCGGTTAACAAAACACAAAATGGTAACATCCTTCGATGTAAGTTTAACGAGCCCAGAGAAGGTAAGCTCGGTAGTTTTTCATATTTAGAGAGTCTGAAAAAACATAAAAGAAGACTCCATTGGGGTACTTTTTTTGAAGATAGTCTAGCCGGTTCGAAAAAGGGATAAACTAGCACCGACAAGACGTCTATTCAAAACCATTTTAACGAGTGTGATAAGGACAAGATCACTCAACCATTTTTTCATTTTTAAGGACTCTGAAAAAAGATTAACTATGGACTCCGTCAGCAATGTTCTTCTGGACCAATTTAACGAGTGTGAAAGAATAAGGTCACTCGACGATCTTTTCAATTTTAGGGAGTCTGAAAAAAGCTTAACTATGGACTCCGTGGGGGTTCCTTTTTCGTAAGTTTAGTCCCTCAAGCCCGAAAAATGGGTAAAATTATACCTGAGAATACTCTTCTAAAGAACTGAAGTTCCATAGAGTATACCTTTGTCCGTACAGTTGACTGTCCGGAATGAAAAAGGGGTAAACTAACGCCGGACAGACGTGAGTTCAAATTTCAGTTTAACGAGCATGAAAGGCCACAAGATCACTCAACAATCTTTTCATGTTTAGAGGGTCTGAAAAGGGCTTAAAAGAAGACTTGTTATATATTTTAGGAGTCCTGAGGGTGAGGTCAAAAGTGAAAAGGAATTGTGCAAATGAGGCTCGAGCTCATAATCAGGAAAAACTACAAGGACTCCCGAGCCTACAGTGATTAAAGATAGCATAGATACCATAATGCAACCAGAATCTACCTAGGGCATCCGTGTTCTGGTAAGATCTAACACCAAGTCATGACACTTCTAAAGCAGCTATGATGGTTCTGTGTCACAACCTGATAGGATCAATCCTATGGCAAAGGAAAAGTGATGCAAACGCGCCACCCAGGGCACGCCTGCTCCCACAGGACCTTCTCCTTCAATGCCCAAAGAGTTGAAATGCTCTTCAAATCCCTTCCCGGGACCTTCCAATACCCACAGGACTCTTCCGATGATTTCCCTTTGTTCTATCGGGAAATCAGATCTCGCATGATCGCGAGTCCTGAAGTCACAGATTCGGGTCTCACAAATCCCTGAACCTCAATAATATTCGACCATGTGTTCCTTGCTCTTATCGAGAATTTTCCCGTCGAGAAATCGGTACTTAAGAGGTCACGACCTGCTCCCCTCACGGATCCCTGAATCCCAATGTTCTCAGTCAACGCTGACCTTGTCCCACCTTATCGAGACTTTCGACTGTCGGGAAATTGACACTTACGGTGTCGTGAGAACCTGCCTCCTCGATTCTCCGATTCCCGATTTGCGATGGCGCTCTCGGCTAGGCCTCCCGGTCCATGTGACCACAATACCCGTTGTATTGGGGCTTCGAAAATCGGGAAAATGGAGTGTATAGACTCTGTGCCCTCAGGATCCCCGATCCTCTGATCTCCGACACCTTCTAAGCATTGATTTCCTACGAGGGCTCCACCTTCCAACACCTGTCCTCCACTACGACCCTTACCCTGTCGGGAAATCGCGTATCAGAATATCGTGATTCCTGTTGTCAATGTACATGGGACTTTCAATTCCTCGAACCCTGATATAAATTGCCACCTGTCCTCTGTTCTAGCACCTGGGACCCACACTCCTATAGTGATCGGGAAATCGCGTTTCAGAGTTTCGTTATGCAAGAGTTTCACGACTCCAGAAATCCCGATATCCCGAACTCTGACTCTCAGGGATCTCTCGCCACGTGTCCTTGCAATTTTGGACAGCTCGGATCCTATCAGGAAATCACGGATCGCGATTTCAACATGCTCGAGTCTCTCGTCTCCGAAAACCCCGATTCTCCGATTCTTGACTTTTCGGGATCTCTTGCCACGTGTCCCTACGGAGATCAACGGCTGAGATTCTCCGTCGGGGTTTCGAGACTCAGAAGGTCTCAGTTCTCTCAACTTGTAAAACCCCAATGCCTCCAAAATCCCGATGACTTCCCAGGATATTGACACGTGTCCTGCCGAGATCAACGGCTAGGATCCCTTCTCGGGATTTTGGGACTTTCAAGGTCTTCGATTCTTACTCTATGGAGATCCGATGACGCTAATATCCCGATGTCTCTTCTGGTTTCTTCCTCAGCTCCTTCGGGCTTAAACCCCGTGCAACTTTCCTGAGATCTAAAGGCTGACGAGATTTCACAGTTTTCCTCGGTGAATCCTGACCGTCGATTCCTCCTCCTTGAAGATTTCTTGAGAAGAGTTAAATATTCTTTCTCAAAACTTGTTCTCTAACACGTGCACTTGCATCTCCTGCTCGAACTTTCCTCGGCACAAACTCCCATTCTCTCCTTTAATGATATCACGAAGGTGCTATACCTCCTGAGATTTTCCACTCTGATTCTTTCAGAGGAACTTGCACGCACTCCTTCCGCTCGACATTCAACAACTTCCCAAGTGTTGAATCCTTCCGACTATGCGCACTCCTGCAACAGCAGTCTTCGAATTCCCTTTGCTCAGATTCACAACTGAGGCTTCTGCTTCAGCTTGCGCACTCCTTGCACAGCTTCAACAACCCATTCTCACTTCTGGGTGAATGAGAACAAGTGTTAAACTAACTGAGCCTTCATCAACGCACTCCTTGCGGATGAATTCAACTGCACACCTTGCAGGAATCTCCTGGCTCAGATAGAGGAACAATTGAAACTTATTCTCTCTCCCTTTCAGACTTCAGTTGAAACATGAAATTACATGCACATCATATACAAAGCAAATGCATAACAAGAAAACAAACATTCCTGAGCAGAGCATCAATACACAGAGAAAACAACACAAACCATGAGTTTGAATCAAAGATTCCTTCTATTAATTCAAATGCCTGTACATGGGTGTTCTTCATACAATATTCTCTACTTTCTCTTCTCTTTTTCTAAATTCTTCCTCTATTCTTCACTACTATCCTACAATGGTACAATGAGGGTGTCTATATTCATTTTCCCTCTCATATTCTAAACTATCAAATCTAGATTTAAACATCCTAGCTACCAGCATTAAATCTATTAAATGCCTCCTATCTACTTCAGACAAGAGAGTATGGCTCGAGATATGATACAATCTACAAAAGGCGCTCCTTCATAAAGGATTCATTGAAGACTTGTGCTACAATCCCAAAGCACTTCAAAAGTTTGGGTTTGTTTATCCAGCTGATCTCTGCTTGATGTGTTGGCTCGCTTGATGAGTTGGCGATGCTCCTGCATCATACTCCTCGGCTTGAAAACTTTCATGGGCTCCTGTCCATGAGCTCCTGCATGGGCTGTCCATGCTTTTGAATCACTGCTTTTGTCTCCCAACTGGCATCTTCCACTGGGTGGTTCTTCCATTTGACCAGATACTCAAAGTATTGCTTCTACCTGGTCTTTTTTCTCACTCTCTTGTCAAGTATACGCTCCATCTGTGGATTTTTTGCAATTGGCATATGCTTCTACCACTGAACCTCTGGTTGTTCATCACTTCCAGCTCCTTCTTCCTCAGCCTTATAGGGATATAAGTCTGAGACATTGAATGTCGGAGATATTTCGATCTCACCTGGCAACTCAATTTCATAAGCATTTTCTCCCAATTTCTTTAGGACTCTGCATGGTCCAATTTTCTTCATTTTTGGCTTGTTGTATGTTCCCCTTGGGAAACTTTCCTTCCTTAGATGTGACAGAACTAGATCACCAACTTTGAACTGAAGTTGTCTCCTATGCTGATCTGCTCTGCGCTTATATTCTTGGTTTGATTCTAGCAATCGTTCCTTCACCCTGATGTGAAGTTCTTCCATCGCCTCTCTGAATTCTTTAGCGTTTGCGCTCTTAGTCATTACCTGCTCTGAGTCCCTCAGTTCAGATACTCCTCTTGGCTGCCTGCCATATACAATATATAATGGACTTTTGCCTATGCTTCTGTTCACTGAGTCGTTGTATGCAAACTCTGCCTGTGGCAACACGTTGTCCCAACTACTGTGGTGCTCTGTCACCAAGCTTCTTAACAAATCTCCCAAACTTTTATTTACCACCTTTGTTTGCCCAACCATCTAAGGATGATAGGAAGAACTAAACATCAAGTTAGTTCCCATCTTCTTCCAGAGTGTCCTCTAGAAATTTCCAATGAATTTCGTATCCCTGTCCGATACTATGATTTTGGGTAAACCATGAAGTCTAACGACCTCCTTGAAAAACAAATTTGCGATATGAGTCGCATTGCTGGTCTTCTGGCATGGGATAAAATGTGCCATTTTGGAAAACCTGTCAACCACCACAAAGATCGAATCATGTCCTCTTTGCATCCTCGGTAATCCCAATAAAAAATCCATGTTGATTTCATCCCATGGCCTTTCGGGTATGGGTAATGATTTATAGAATCCCACATTCTTCTTCATGCCCTTTGAATGCTGGCAAATTCTGCACCTGTCAACAAACTTCTTGACTTCCGACCACATTCCTGGCCAAAAGTATGCTTTGCTCAGCTTTGCAAATGTCTTGTCGTGGCCAAAATGCCCTGCTAATCCACCATTGTGCTTCTCTTTTAGCAGATTCTCCCTCATGGAGCAATTCATAATGCATAACTGATTTCCTCTGAATAACAGTCCATTTTGGATCATGTAATCTATCCACGGGCTTCTGTCTCTGAGAACTGGATTCTCAGCTGCCTCATATGCCTCTGCAAAATCTACATCACTTGCATACATAACCCTAAGATTTTCAAAACCCAATGTTTTGACTCGGAACTCCTGCAGCAACAAACACTTCCTACTNTGTCTCTAAGAACTGGATTCTCAGCTGCTTCATATTCCTCTGCAAAATCTGCATCACCTGCATACATGTCCTTACGATTGTCAAAACCCAATGTTTTGACTCGGAACTCCTGCAGCAACAAACACTTCCTACTCAAAGCATCATCCACTTTGTTAGCAGTACCTGAAATGTGTTTAATTACAAATGTAAAATTCTGCATATACTCTACCCATTTAGCATGTTTATGATTCTACTTCTCCTGTTGAGTCACAAACTGTAATGCATGATTATCACTATACAGAACAAATTCCTTTGGGATCAAGTAATGCCTCCACTTCTTCAATGCATGTATGATAGCATAAAATTCTTTATCATACGTGGAGTACTTAACCTTTGCCTCATCCATCTTCTCGCTGAAATATGCAATTGGTATATCCTCCTGGCTCAAGACCGCTCCTATGGCAAAGCTACTTGCATCACATTTTACTTGGAACACTTTCGTAAAATCCGGTAACACCAAAACCGGCTATTTTGTGATCTTCCGCTTCAATAGATTGAAGTTGTTCTCTGCCTCTTCAGTCCAATGAAAATATTTATGTATTTTCTTGACAATATCCATCATTGTTGCGCTAATTCCACTGAAATTCCTGATGAATTTTCGGTAGAAACTAGCCATTCCATGAAAACTTCTCACCTCGAAAATATTTCTCGGTGATGGCCAATTTTTAATTACGTCCACTTTACTTGGATCCATCTTCAATTCATTCGCTGATATGAAAAATCCCAAGTAAATGATCTCTGTCTTCATAAATGAAGATTTCCTCATGTTGATCAACAACTTCTCTTGCTGTAGCTTCTTCATTACTGCAGCTAAATTCTTCAGATGCTCTTCTTTTGTTTTGCTGAAAATCAATATATCATCTAGATAAACAATGACAAACTTACCAATGAATTCCTTCAGCACTTCATTCATCATCCTCATAAAGGTACTTGGTGCATTCGTCAAGACAAATGGCATGACTAGCCATTCATACAACCCTTCGTTGGTTTTGAAGGTTGTCTTCCACTCATCGCCTTCCCTCATGCGAATCTGATGGTATCTGCTTTTCAAATCAACCTTTGAAAAAAAATTGGCTCCACTTAAACAGTCCATCAAGTCATCCATCCGTGGCAATGGAAACCTGTACCTGATGGTTATCTTGTTAATGGCTCTGGAATCTGTACACATTCTCCAACCTCCATCTTTCTTTGGACTCATTACCGTTGGAATGGCACACGGACTTAAACTTTCTCTGATCAGTCCTTTATCCAATAGTTCCTGCACCTGCCTTTTAACTTCTTCGTTCTCCTGTGGCGTCAACCTGTACGCAGCTTTGTTTGGTAAATTGGCTCCTAGTATGAGGTCTATATGATGACTCATGCTTCTCACCGGTGGCAATGAATGAGGTAATTCATCCACCACTATATCAGCAAACTCTTCCAACAGTTCCTGAATTTCTTCCGGCAAATCATCCACTCTTGTGTTGGTCAAAACAACTTTTGGTTTCCTGACCACAAAGAATTGTGGATCTTCCTTCTTCTTTACTTCTGCCATAAGTTCCTTCCCACTCATGAGAAGTACAATATTTCTCGGTTCTGGTTTTACTTCTTTTTCTTTAATTGGAAGTAGCATATGTGTTCTTCCATTCTTCTCTAAAGTATACATATTCATCTTCCCATCATGAATTACGTTCCTGTCATATTGCCATGGTCTGCCTAGCAATAAATGACATACATCCATAAGAATAACATCACAGAGTATCTTATCATTATACCCTCCTATCTTGATGTCAACTAAGCACTGTTTGGTGACACTTACATGATGCCCCTTCTTTAGCCATGAAAATTTGTATGGACTCAGGTGATCAGTTGTTTCCAGCTCTAGTTTCTCCACCATCTCGGTTGAAACGAGATTGTTTGTGCTTCCACTGTCCACAATAACCTTGCATTTCTTGTCTTTGGTATTGCATGTGGTTCTGAAAAGTCGGTTTCTCTGAGCTGTGTCCTCCACCTCCTTCTCGGGTGTTAAGAGAACCTTACGCATCATCAGCGACCTTCCGTCTTCTGCGTCTTCTGCTTCAACATCTCACCTCAGTGCCTCAGCGATGTGAGCTTCTCCTCCATCCTTCTTCCTATCTGGACAGTCAACTGCCTTGTGTCCATTCTTTCCACACGTGAAGCATTTGATGACTCCACCTCTGCCTCTTCCTCTACCTCTGGTACGAGGAAATGTGTTATTATCAGCGTATCCTCCACTCTGTTCTATCTGTTGCCTTCGTTGTTCAGCGTGATGGCCTCGCTGTGAACTTCCACCTCTTTTTGTTCTAGTCTGAGGGTTTTTCCAGTCGTCCTTAGATTTCTGAAACCTATCTTGGGCAACTGACTTACCTTTTGGCTGGCTCCTACCTCGCCCTCGCTGTGCTGGCTTATGGCTTAGCTTTTCCTTAGCTTTCAACGCCATCTGATACGCATCCTCCACCATTCTGATGGTTGTCATACTCATCTCATCTTGGATATCGTATCTTAATCCATTCATATACCTGGCAACTTTTTCATCATCGCTCTCCCGATGACCTGCTCTGATATTCAGCTTATAGAATTCCTCACTATACTCCTTCACTGTCATCAACTTCTGTCTCAGGTTCTGCATTCTCCTGAACAATGTGATTTGATAATCCCTTGGGATGAACTTTGCCTTCATCTTTGCAATCATTCGATCCCAACTTTTGATCTTTTGCTTCCCTTTGGAATGTCTATCTGCTTGAAGCTCGTCCCACCATAATGTTGTGTGTCCTTTCAATTTTGTGATAGCATGCCTAACCTTCTTATCTTCTTCGATGTCTTCATAATCGAAGTAGGTGTCAAGAGCTCTAATCCAGTCTAGAAGCTCTTCTGCATCCAGATTCCCTTCATAAGCTGGAATGTCCATCTTTGTTTTTGAACTCGTCTGGGTGATAGCTTTAATTAATCTCTTGTTGGCTGCATCCTCGGCTCCTTGAGGCTTAAACCCCGCACAACTTTCCTGAGATCTAACGGCTGACGGGATTTCGCAGTTTTCCTCGACGAATCCTGACCGTCGATTCCTCCTCCTTGAAGATTTCTTGAGAAGAGTTAAATATTATTTCTCAGAACTTGTTCTCTGACACCTGCACTTGCATCTCCTACTCGAACTTTCCTCAGCACAAACTCCTGTGCTCTCCTTTAATGATATCACGAAGGTGCTATACCTTCTGAGCTTTTCCACCCTGATTCTTTCAGAGGAACTTGCGCACACTCCTTGCGCTCGACATTCAACAGCTTCCCAAGTGTTGAATCCTTCTTACTCTGAGCACTCCTGCAGCAGCAGTCTTCGAATTCCCTTTGCTCAGATTCACAACTGAGGCTTCTGCTTCAGCCTGCGCACTCCTTGCACAACTTCAACAACCCACTCTCACTTCTGGTTGAATGAGAACAAGTGTTAAACTAACTGAGCCTTCATCAACGCACTCCTTGCGGATGAATTCAACTGCACACCTTGCAGGAATCTCCTGGCTCAGATAGAGAAACAATTGAAACTTATTCTCTCTCCCTTTCAGACTTTAGTTGAAACATGAAATTACATGCACAGCATATACAAAGGAAATGCATAACAAGAAAACAAACATTCTTGAGCAGAGCATCAATACACAGAGAAAACAACACAAACCATGAGTTTGAATCAAAGATTCCTTCTATTAATTCAAATCCCTATACATGGGTGTTCTTCATACAATATTCTATGCTTGCTCTTCTCTTCTTCTGAATGCTTCCTCTATTCTTCACTACTATCCTACAATGGTACAATGAGGGTGTGTATATTCATTTTCCCTCTCAGATTCTAAACTATCAAATCTAGACTTAAACATCCTAGCTACCAGCATTAAATCTATTAAATGCCTCCTATCTACTTCAGACCAGAGCGTATGGCTCGAGGTCCGATACAATATACAAAAGGCGCTCCTTCATAAAGGATTCATTGAAGACTTGCACTACAATCCCAAAGCACTTCAAAAGTTTGGGTTTGTTTATCCAGCTAATCTCCGCTTGATGTGTTGGCTTGCTTGATGAGTTGGCGATGCTCCTGCATCAAAAAGGACAATGAGATACAAAAGGCGGGGTAGAAACCTAACCTATATGTTCAAGTTGATCCTCAAAAAACAAATTCACGGACCGTCGAAAATTACCCAAAACTAAAAAAAAAATTGTCCCAATACCCGATCATTTCCCTCCCATGCAACTCCTGAATCACTCTAAATGGTTTTTGGTTTAAAGAAAATAATAAGGGAGGCCAAAAAAGTGACAAAAAGAGGCCAAAAAGTCTATAAATAGAAGTTGGTAGCTCATTATCACCATTGCTGATTTGGAAATTGACTTTGGAGCCAAAAGACCCCCTTTGTCAAAAGTAGTGATTCCGAAAGCTATAGTGGACGAAACGAACTTATGTCTAGACCAAGTAAGTACAAACTCTCTTATCTTACATTTTAAGTCTTTATTTTTTCATTGGGTTTCATTTTTTAGGGGGGCCGTCAACCTTTAAAAGGTCGGCCCTAGGTCCACGCGGGTTGTCTCAGGACAGGCCGCATGTACATTCAGACAGAGTAAACTCTGCATGCGTGTACATGCGACTGTCACTATTACAGCCTGCGTGGACCCCTTATTGAATGAAAAAGGCTTAAAAAGAAAGGGTTAATCCTCCCGGATCTTGGTGTTTTGCAGGATGTATGTCCACTGGAGATAAAGAGAGCATGAAGAGGTGAGTGAGTTGGTTGGGGAAGACCCCAATGCTGTGGTGACTTTGATGCAATGTGGGTTACTCAAGTTTTTCCTATGTCCTTTTATGCGGGCACAACCTAGGATATTGAATGCCTTGGTTGACTACTGGAATCTGGATGCAGAGGCATTCATGTTAGAGGGGCAGTCACTGGTGCCCATGACCGAGGAAATTTACTTTTTGACTGGTCTCTCCAGGAGAGGAGAACCATTCAACTTCTGAACTTTTCCTTTGGGGCCGCATAACATAGTAGAATTAATAGATCTATACTATGTAGATGATACAGACCTCTCGAGCATGCACGTTCCCATAAGAAATATCACTGAATTATTACTAAAGGCGATAGTATTGCTTATTGGACGAATTACTGGTTTTGCAGCTCTACATCAGGCATCCCATGCACAGATGAACTATGCAGTCTAGTGCTTAAATGCACAAGTTTTTGATTGGAGTACCACATTGCTTGAGTGTATGAAGAGGCAGTTGATAGATTTTCATTTGCGGACATAGAGGAACTTCGGGTTCGGGACCATTCTGTGTTTTTTCTTTTTTGAGAGAGTTCTGAGTTTTAGTCCTCGAGTAGTGGTACAAGGACATCATGCCTCTCTTCCTGCTGTATATAGATGGGCAGTATTACTGTCGCGATAGGGTGGCGGAAGGACCAATGAGTCCTTCGATGATGACTTTTTCATGTGGTTGTCACGACAGATCCCGGTTATAGAGGATTACCCCTATGCCGGGATTGATTTCTTGAGAGACCCTGAGATACCAGTACCTCCTGGTGAGGAGCAAGGGGAGATGGGTAAGTCTCCACCTTTGTAGTTTTTTTGTTAAACATATGTAATTTTTATGTTGTTTTCATTATATATATCATTTTTTTTTTGTTATACTAGAGTATTTGACGGATATGTGTTCGTTGTGTGCAGATGTGGGACCAGTGTGACCGGCTAACTATGAAAGGAACAGGCGCCATCCTCAGCCAGGGGCCGCACCTGCTGCTGCAGGGGGACCAGTAGTAGAAGGAGATCTTCCAGCCGGGGAGGCTGAGAGGGTATTGAGACGAGTTGAGTAGAAATTTATTGCACTCACTCGCACGGTCCCGATGGTAGAGATTGAGGACCTCCCACCATCTATGTAGCCTCATGTAGTGGGGGCACCATAGACATGGGTCCGGTTGTTTCGGTGTTTAGCCAATGTTGTGGATCAGTATAAAAGGGCCCATAGGCCCTGACTTTGGCTAGACATTTTTACGTACAACGAGCACTACTTGTATATATTTTTTGAGGCCATAATCCCTATGACTCATTATTGATCCTATTTTTGAGGCGCTTGCATCCATCTATGTACTCTAGTTACTTTATGATATTATATATGGTTTTTTTTTTTTTTGTCCTTTGTGTCTTATGGATCATGTGTGAAAAAGTATTTACAGGTTTATGTGAATGTTCTTTTATATGTGTGCAAGATGCCAATCTAAAATTTGATTAGCTAGAGTATCTGTAACTTGGTTTAATCTCCTAGGAACATGAAAATATGTAATATAATCAAAGTTTCGTTCTAAGAGACATACCCTAAGGAATCGTCGGTGTAAAGTTGGATCATGAACTCGGTATACTCTGTTTAACTGAGACACAACCAGTTGAGCATCGATATAGACCCGGAGATGGGAGATACCCAATGAAAAAGTGTCACGAAGCAACTCAATAACTGCACTATACTTGACGACATTATTTGTGGTGTCACCTAAGTATATACCTCTAGAAGATAATAACTGGCCTTGAGGTGTAAAGATTACCCAACCTACAGAGGTAAGCCTCCGAGTGTGCCGACTAGCACCGTCTTCATACCCAACGAACACCTCAGAATCACTTGACATCTGCCACAATGACGAAAGATAACATCAACAACACGTCCATAACACTAAAAGAAACTAAAAAGTAATAGTACAAAGACTATACATATGTTACAAAACGTTACCCACAATGACCTGCCTATGAGTAATACTTCTTGAGGTAG
The DNA here is from genome assembly GCA_010110895.2 of Picea sitchensis. NCBI lineage: Eukaryota > Viridiplantae > Streptophyta > Pinopsida > Pinales > Pinaceae > Picea > Picea sitchensis. The sequence continues at coordinate 135,762 of SNQJ01S0031873.1, read as the reverse complement.
AACCCATTTCTAGGCTCTGCCAAAGCATTCCCTTCAAAATCAACCAGATGATAAGCACCCTTTTTTAAAACCTCTTTTATGATGAAAGGTCCGAACCACATGGNGGTTTAATCTCCTAGGAACATGAAAATATGTAATATAATCAAAGTTTCGTTCTAAGAGACATACCCTAAGGAATCGTCGGTGTAAAGTTGGATCATGAACTCGGTATACTCTGTTTAACTGAGACACAACCAGTTGAGCATCGATATAGACCCGGAGATGGGAGATACCCAATGAAAAAGTGTCACGAAGCAACTCAATAACTGCACTATACTTGACGACATTATTTGTGGTGTCACCTAAGTATATACCTCTAGAAGATAATAACTGGCCTTGAGGTGTAAAGATTACCCAACCTACAGAGGTAAGCCTCCGAGTGTGCCGACTAGCACCGTCTTCATACCCAACGAACACCTCAGAATCACTTGACATCTGCCACAATGACGAAAGATAACATCAACAACACGTCCATAACACTAAAAGAAACTAAAAAGTAATAGTACAAAGACTATACATATGTTACAAAACGTTACCCACAATGACCTGCCTATGAGTAATACTTCTTGAGGTAGAACCCATTTCTAGGCTCTGCCAAAGCATTCCCTTCAAAATCAACCAGATGATAAGCACCCTTTTTTAAAACCTCTTTTATGATGAAAGGTCCGAACCACATGGGTTTGAATTTTCCTGCCCCCAGGAGGTCCTTATCTTGGTCATAGACCAGGACAAGGTCGCCTTCAAAGAAAATCCAAGGATGAACGGACCTATCATACTAACACTTGACCTTATGTTTGTAAGCCTCGTTGGCCAGGGCCGCATCATGACGTTGCTCAAGGTATACTAACCGTTCTTCAACTGGAGAAGTGTCTGGCAATAACTGTACTGCCAACTTTAGAGACAGGATTTGACATTCAATAGGCAAGACTGCCTCCAACCCGTAAATGAGTTGGAAAGGTGAGAAACCGGTTGTAGTCTTAACAAATGTTCTATAAGCCCATAATGCTAAGTATAACATCAAATGCCAATTTGACTTGGCTAAGTTGATCGTTCGTTGTAGAATGGTTTTAAGAGTTTTGTTCACAACTTCCACCTGACCATTTGCTTGGGGGTAGTAAGGTGACGAATGTTCCTGCCGTAACCCCAGCTTTGATGTTAACTCGGTCATCATCTGGTTTTTAAAGTGACTGCCATGGTCAGTGAAAATCTCCCTTGGGACGTCGAACCTTTCTATTATCCGGTTGAATAAAAAGAGAGATACAGTCTCTCCATAATCTTTAAACGTTGGCATAGCTTCAACCCACTTTGTAAATTAGTCTACAACTATGATGATATAGCGGTTCCCCCTTGCTGAAGGAGGGTTTCATGTAGTGTAATCAATCCCCCACTTGGCGAAGGGACCAACTGTTATGACAGGAAACATGGAAGTGGTATGTTCCTTCATATTCCGAGAGAAAATTTGGCATGGGTGTCACTTCTTGACTGATTCGATACAATCTTTGATAAGTGTCGGACAAAAGTAACCTACGCGTAGAATCTTTTGGGTTGTTTCTAACCCAGAAAAATGACTGCCACAAGCTCCAATATGGAAATCATTAAGCATGATAATTGCTTCTTCGTGAGTGAGACATTGGTGTAGGATGCAATCCACACCTCTCTGATACAATGTATCATCGAGTATGAGATAATTCTTAGCCTGATGGTGTATGCGTCGATGCTCATCACGAGAAGCAGTGGCGGGGGACTTCAAATCCTGGAGATAGATAAGTATATCTCCATACCAGGGATCCGAAGAGGTGATCAAAAACATATCTCCTCTGATAGGCGACTCTTCGGGCACAATATCACCTGACTCAACCAAAAGTTTCTAAATAAGTTTTGCGAAGACCAGTGACTTTTTGGACTTCGCTGAAATGAAACTTAATTCAAACTCCTAGAGGATGACTATCCATCTACGGATTTTTCCACCTATTACCTGTCGTGTCAACATGTACTGAAATGGATTCATGACAACAATGATGGTGGTCTTGCGGAACAGAACATAATGACAGAACCATTGCACAGCATGGACTGCTACCAACACAAGTTTTTTCGATATGATAATAATTGAGTTCTGGTCCTACGAGGCCTCAACTCAGGTAATATATGACATATTCTGAGAACAAGTCATCTTCCTAAACTAAGACCATGCCAATGGTTGACTCTGTTGTAGCTAGGTATACTAAGAAATCCTTGTTATAGTTAGGTGGTCGAAGCAGAGGGGCAGTTGTGAGTGCATGTTTCAATGTGACGAAAGAGTGTTGAGCGACATCATCCCAATAAAAAGGAACTTATTTTTTAAGTAAGCGCATAAATCCTTTGGTGATCTCGGTGTAGTTAGCAATAAAGCGTCTTAGAAAATTCGCCTTGCCCTGTAGACTCTGAAGTTGAAGGATTGTGCGTGGGGGGGGGGGGCAACTGATATATTGTCTCAACCTTGAGAGGATCGACCATGATCCCTGTTGTTGACACTATGAAACCTAACAATCATCCCGACGTTACGCAGAAGCTGCACTTGTTTGGATTCAAGCGAATCCGAAAGTAGCGACAACGCTCAAAGATAACTCGGATGTGTGTGGGATGATCCGTTCTCTTGCAAGATCGAGATGCTAAATCATCTAAATAGGCCTCGAATATATGCTTGAGGTCATGGAAAGAAAGATACATGGCCCACTGAAAGGTGGCTCCAACATTTTTGAGACCAAAGGGCATCTTACAATACGGGAATGTACCCCATGGACAGATGAATGTCATTTTTTGTTGGTCTTCGTGTTTGATTTGTATTTGATTGTATCCCAAAAAACCATCCATGAAAGAGAAGGCCTTGCAACCCTCACATTCATCAATTAGTTGGTCGATGAATGGTGTGGAAAAGTTATCTTTGGGACAAGCCTTGTTCAAATCACAGAAGTCTATACATACACAAATTGTGCCTTATTTTTTATTGACCAACACAGGGTTTGAAACCCATTGGGTTAAATGGATAGGATAGATAAAATTGGATTTTAGTAATTTCTCAAACTCAACCTTAATGGCTACTACTTTCTTGGGGTTAACTGGACGAAGCTTCTGTTGGACAGGCTTGGCATCTGGATACGGTGTGATTTCATGTTTAACTATTTTTGGATCAATGCCTAGCATTTCCTCGTAAGACTAGGAAAAAACATTGTGGAATTATTTAAAAAGATCAGTGTAGATTTGAATCTCTCTAAGGGAGTAGTCAGCTCTGACGAAGAAATTTTCCACGAAGCTAGGGTTTCGAGAGATATTGATTGATAAGGTGTTGACGGGCGAAATTGACCGCTCATCAACTGGAGGAGTGAATCCGGTCCGGGGTTGTCTACTTAACCCAAGTAGTTTGGATTAATCCACTCCGATAGGTTTAGCGGATTCGTTGGCCGATCTAAGTCCTAATAAAGTGAAAAAAACAAAACTAAAGAAACTAACTTAATGAAAAACACTCGCTGAAAACTATATACAAATCTAAAATATACTTACAGTTTACTAACTAATATTTATAAAATAGCTCTACTTATTATATGTACAATGTATCCAAATGATTATATCTCTAATATATGTATAACATTTACAGAATGCAAATTTTAATCTAAATCTGCGAAACTCAAATATGGATTGATTTATGACAGCAAAACTATCAATCAGTCTTTTTGATTTTTTTATAACTTTTATAAACAAGAAATGAAATAGCAATTGTCTATTTGAAAAACAAAGATAACAAACAATACAATGTATTTAGACTACAAGAAATTCCTATATTAATTAAACTAATGAAATAAAACGAGGGAACTAACCTGTAATCACATCTCCCATTTGTCCTGTATACGGTATCCAATTTCAATGTTTGATGAGGTCAACCGCAACAGATCTTACAAACGCTTCTCGTAAACGCAAAGCATAAGTGATTGAATGCTAATCATAGAACATATAAGAGAATTATTGACAACAATTTTATGATTTTACAAATGGTCACATTGAGATAAATCCGGCTATGAAAATATGTATATAAATGCTCATTGAATGAAGAAGATTAATCTTCTAATCATCTGATTTGAACAGAGTAATTGTTGTATATAATATAAGGGACATAAAACACAGACATCATATAAATTTCATCACACCAATCCATAATAAACCATGATAGATAAAGTAGTCACAATTTAATTACAAATCGAAATGACCATAACTTGAATAAAAATACGATATATCGAAGCTAAAGCTGTGCAAATATCAATTTCCATTCAAGTCTGTCAATCATAAATCCATAGTTTTTGCTCCGAGGAAGCGATGGTCTTTAGTTCACAAAAAAATACATTTATATAGGTTACAGGATCAAAACGTTTCCTGTGGATATCATCTAATTTGTTCCAAAATTTGTGGGGGATGCAACCTCCCAGATTCTACTTGATATCAAAACTAACAGCCTATTCTAAAACAACATAAAAAATAGCATGCTGAGAGATGCCACCAACGATTCAAATCTCCTTTAGAAACCATAGGTTCCTGAAAACACATAAGAATAAAAGATTTCATATGCATTTTTGGTTATAAAAACAAGAAATTTGAATTCTAGTAACTAGCTATAGAATCTCACGATTCTGTAGCTAGTTATAATTATAACTAGAATCGTATTTTATTGAATCAATCAAACTAGAATAGAGGTAATCTGTGTAAACAAATCATGTATTCTAATTTAAAAAATACAAAATCATCCTAAACTTATTTTTAAACATCATACCTCAGATTGAGGGATTCGACTTAATCAAGTAATCTTTGAATTTACAATGGCAGTCACTGCTTCCACATTCTTAAAAACAACAGACCCTGTGGTTTTTTGTCATTTTTCTTTGGTTTGAGCTATGGATTATAGTCTGTCATTCTCTTTCATTAGCAAATTGACCTGGTCTTCCAAGGATTTTAGCCGAGACTGAAGTAAGGGCACGTCTCTGTAATACCCATCGAGCCATGATTGACATTCGCTACATTACGGCTGAATAGACTGTGTATTAGTAGTGATAGTATTAACAAGTGGGGGATTTTCCATTTGACCTGTAGGTTCACTACTGAGTTTGATTCCAGGGAAATCATGATTATCTTTAAGACACAGTGGAAGGTTTGTAACATAATCATAGGGTTTACCAGAGCAAAGTCCATACGAATATGGATATTCTTCAGTTAAAAATCTTTCAATTTCCGAATCAAAATCTTTGCTTAACACAATTGTGTTTTGGTCTGCACAGGGCTTAGGTTTATTTTGGGCACATCGTGAAACCCAACAAGCGGCGCTTTTACTCTTATAATTGATATCAACATTGCCTTTACACTTTTTCTTTGCAGATTTTTTAACAGACTTAACACCACCTTTGGGATATGAATCTAGTAGAGTGTTGGGTTGGGTAGTGTCAGGATAGGTCGAGGGTTCCACATTAGAAATAGGGTCACAGTGCAAGAGCGAAGGAGTGGAGATGGCAGGCTCGACGAGGGTTTCTGTGACGACAGACTTGTCAACTTGTCCTATTTCATTGCTAAGAAAACCATTTGTCAACAGGAAGGTACCCCAACAATCATCTTTTAATTTCAACTGATGTACAATAATAATCTTGATCAAACAATGGTGGAATAGGCCGGAATCAGATTTCTTCCTTTTAAAACGCTTTGCCATTTTGTATAAACTTTGAAGGAGAAAATAGGGCATGTTTAGGGGAAAATCGATAAAACTCATGAGCAATCGCAAGTGATATAACAAAACCAAACCATATCTCCCCTCACAGGTAACGAACTATTTGGCAATAGCTAACAGATCGTGCCATCTAGGTTTTAGAGCTGAAACGGGCATACCTCGGTCGCAGCTGGTAATCCTCCTTGAGGTGAACAATAACAACCAGGGAACCTCTTCAACCTTTGAGTTTTTAAACCACTTTTGTCCCACGGCTAGCAGGTCGGTGGCTTGGCTAATAAAATCTTCGTTTAACTCAAGATGGACATCTCCTATTTTAGCTCTACAACCATCGAACATTAACGTGAATTCTTGAGCAACTGTTAAATTAAAACCCTCGAAATTTTCAACAAAGACACGCCATCCATTCCTTTCTAAGTCTTCTCAGGCATTATCGAATGATAACAACGTCTGGACACCGTTGGGCTCAATTCTCACGACAGGGGCCATGGCTAACAGCAAGGAACCGACATGGGGTTCAGAGGTAGGGTTTGACAGAATAAGCATAGAGCCATTGCCCCGAGCTTCCCCAACGAAATGCAAAGACAACTCAAAATGGTAGGCAGGAGTGTTAATTGGTATGCATGTGAGAAACGTCATGTACATCAAAGCCATGCAAAAACATAATACCACGTTGTTCTTGGAATGACACCTCGGCATAATGGTACACACAAAGATCATAATAGTTGAAAACAATCGTATGCATATCCATGATTTGATTACAAAATCAATATTTCAAATAAATAATTGAATCAAAGATTTTATAAATTAAAACCCCATTAACAATAGTCGAATGCTAAATGGGTGGTGGTTTAATACATATGTAACCAAGGTGTGTTTGAGACCAAGGGGTTATAACCATGGAAACAACCGTGTTCATAATAAAATAAGACAAATTGATGATAAACCATATGAACATTAACCCTTTGATGAAATCAAACATGAATTCCAGCTGTGAGTTTTCATGCTCACAGTCATGAAAACAAAATCGAAAAGTAGGCACGTAGAAAGCGACGAGTAACAAGCGTTGTTTAATGAAAAAGATTATGGAGACACACTGGTATAAGTAGTTATCTCTGCCAAATGAACAAGTCCAGATTAAGATAATCAGAAAAACTTCAAATCGAAAACAATTAAAAAACTTTTTGAACATCATTATCAATCATAAAACATTCCAGTTTCAGATTACTTGTTATTTTAAAAGACGAAAAATGATGACAGTCTTGACAAAGGAAAGTCACGATGTTAAAGTTAAAATCTTCAATACTGTTGACAGAGCCACTGCTGCTAGCAGGCGTCCATAGCCTCGACAGGGATTCCATTTAACCCACTCCGATATATGTATCCTGCCAAGAAGTTCCAGATCAGAATGAAGGACATTTAAGGTCAAAAGATTCCATATTTGATAATTTTCATATACCTGACATTGCTTCGCTACCAGCGGGCCTGTTCAGTACCCCGACGAAGTTATCTTGGCATCATGCATGCATTTACCCGCTGCCAGCAGACCTGTTCAGTATCCCGACGGGTTTACAAGCACTTCCCACAGCTCTCTGAAGGTTTATTTAGTTTGATATTTAATAGAGCAGGGTGATGCTGAAAATCCAAATTTTGGACATATTTTAATAATTACAGACCTTGAATAAATTTTTTAACTGTCCTTCATTAAGATCTAGAGATAGTTTGTTAATAAATCGACCTTCAAAGGCAGGGAGACATCTCTGAGTTGTTCTCTTAAGGAACAGGGACAGCGTAAGAAGAAATTTTTATGGATGATTGTGAATAGCTTCAGTTACATATTGAAATCAAGAAATGTTTTTTAAACAACAAGCTTTCTTTAACATGGATGCGAACCTTAGAAAAATATCATAATTGATGTTTTAACAATCTTCAGTGGTTATTTCGGAGGGGAAATTTTTCTGTTCTCTTTGTCTGAAACAGTTCATGGTGCAGGCATGTGTGTCTCAAAATAAAAACTGGTAAGCATAAGGGAAGAATCAAAGCAAAACAACAAAGAAAAACAAAAAGCAAGCCAAAACAAAAAAAAAAATTACACAGTGTACATGGGNCAGGTGAAATACCTTTTTAGAGCTTGGCCATTTACTGGATAGGCGTCTGGCTGTCCCTCTAAATTCTGTAATCAGAAGGAGCTGGGACCCAATTTCTCAGCAATCAAGAATGATCCTAGCCACAAATTCTAAAACTTTGTATGTTCTCATTTTCCCTCATGCGGTTTGTCCAATTTTAGGACAAGGTCACCTACCTCAAAATTTTTGTCAGAGGAAGAATTGGAATCAAACCACCTTTTAACAATGAGTTGATGTTGATCTAATTTCCGTTTCGCTTGAGCCCTCACTTCTTCTAATTTTAACAAAGCGTTAATTTGATTCTCCAAAGGGGGACAGTCCTCTCCTTGTATTTTCTATGATAGTTGTAGAGAGGGAAGGAGAATATGTGGTGGTAGAATTGCTTCTCTGTCATAGATGAGAAAGAAAGGTGAGTTACCCTCAGCATTTTTTGGAGTCACTCTATCAGCCCAGATTGGGTTTAACAATGCATTATGCTAATTTTTATGGTTTTCAGAGACCGTTCTCTTGATAATTTTGATCAGATTTTTATTAGTTGAGTCTGCCAATCCATTACCTTGAGGGTAATAGCTAACAGAATATTTTAGTTTAATTCTTTTTTCTAGAGCGAAAACACTCATCTCAAGAGATGAAAAATAGGAATCATTATCAAATACCAGGCAGTCAGGGATACCAAAACCAGTAATAATATTTGAATTCAAAAAGTCTATTACCTGACTGGTATTTACAGCTTTTAATGGGGCAGCTTCGGACCACCTGGTGAAGTAATCCATGGTTGTTATGATAAACTTATGTTGCTGTGAGGATGGTGGATTAATTGGACCTATAATATCTAGACCCCACTGCTGAAAAGGGGAGTCTACTGAAACAGGTTGCAAAGAGAAGGTTGGTTTATGTATCCATCCGGATGCTTTCTGGCAAATTACACACTTGCGACACAAAGCATGACCATCTTTAAAAAGTGTGGACCAGTAGTAACCTTCTCTTAATACTTTATCGGCAGTGGTATCTCCACCAAAATGCCCACCAGCTTCTCCTGCGTGCAATTCTAGTAAGACCTTTTTTGCTTCATCTTTCTCAAGATAGCGCATTAGTACTCCATCAAAATTTTGATGAAACAGAATACCATTAATCAGTTGAAAGGAAGTAGATTTTAATCTTAGAGCTCTTCTTTTTGTGGGATCTAGGTGACGGGGAGCTGACCCATGTTCAAGACAAAATTTTATATCATCATACCAGGAACTAATAGGATTTTGTGCACAACAGATTAAATTTTGGTAGTGTTGTCATGGATTTGACATATCATTTTCCTCTTGTTGTCCTGCAGCTGAGTCAGCGACTAACTTGCATAACCCTTGACCTCTCACTATTTGTGTTGGGGTGATTTCTATATCATACTCTTGCAAGGATGTGACCCAGTTTGCTCTTTTTGCGCCTAGTTCTTTCTGTACTAGCAGATTTCTAACAGTCGGGTAAGGGACAATGATTTTCATCCTAGATTTCAAAAGATAAGATCGGAAGTGATTTATTTCTTTAAAAACATCATAGGCTTGCTAATCTACTGCTAGGTAATTAAGTTCTGCCCCTTTGAAGGCTGACCTCATAAAGGCAATTGGGACTTCATTGTTTTCAGTGTTCTTTTGAGTTAGGACAATGGCGTAAGAGCGGTCAGAAGTGAATGTGTAGAGAGTGAAGTCTTGCAAAAAGTCGAGGATCATTAGAGAAGGGGCGTCTATTATGGCCTTTTTTATTGAATTAAAATCTTGGTTTTCTAAAGGTCCCCAATAGTATTGTACATCCTTTTTTATTAGGTTTTGTAATGGTCTCACCATTTCTGAAAAGCTGGGGATGAATCTCCTAACAAAGTTTATCTGACCTAAGAAAGATTGCATAGACTTTTTTGACGAGGGAGGGGGGAGTTTCGAAACGACTTGAGTTATTTCAGGGTCGATAATCATCCCTTCGCTTGATACAATAAATCCTAAGAGCTTACCTTGTTCTACTGCGAAGATAGATTTTTTAGGATTCAAAGAAATGTCGTACTTACGACATCGCTGTAGAACGGATCTTAAATGAGCTAGA